>JAWPHD010003517.1:0-214661 GCA_037043455.1 Cyrtodaria siliqua | reverse complement strand
CCATGTGTGCTAAATATCTCGCCGGACGCCACTTAGTGCTCTCAGATTCTTTTTTTAAGAGGCATGCCCAGGGCTTCTTGCTTCTGAAAATAAACAGGCCCCATACTTTGCTTTAATTATTAAAAAACTGTCTTGTATACTGTGTATTAATCACAGCCAGGACCTCCTTTGTCTATATTCTTTTTGCCACCACTTAAATTCGCCAAATGAAAATATTGGAGAAGTACGTAATATAATAAAATATAACAATTATTATAATAACAATTATTATTATCTTCTACTGACTGATGCAAATAATTATTTATTGAATATAACTTTACTGATGTAAAGATTTGTTATATCCACCATAACCATGTATCAATACCCACAGACATATTAATAAACATATAGGAAACTTCCTATCTTAACCAATGAAGTAACCAAAATATCACGTGGCACCTTAACTTCTCCTTCTATCTTCTCTCTCAATTATTCACCGATTTTGATAAGAATACATCCAAAAGATTCATAGTGAATAGCAAAATGGTATTATAATAATTTATGTTTATTTTCAAAATAAGAAATTGTATAAAAAAATGTTTAAAGTTTAAAATGTTATCATTTTTCGCTTTTCTCTTAAAAATCAATGTTTTGACATAGTCAAAGTTTCCATCAAACTCCTTTTTTGCTCTCAATGTAAGAGAAAACAAAATACTATCATTGGAAAGAATATAAAATTTGTGATATTTGGCTTGAATGAAACTTGTATCTATAAAACGCTTCATGATATGTGTGTTTAAAGTTGGGAAATATTTTGTGAAATTTTCGAATTGTGCCACTTGAAATTTACACAATTTTCATAGTGTTCAATCTATTTGTTATTAGGTCTGTGCAATACCATGACCATGTATCAGTAAAACCTTGATTATATTATCAAAGAAACCTAGACTTGAATTTATCTGAAAGTAGGACTGTAAAATAAAGATCGATGATAGAAGAAAGAATGATTGATAGTATATATATATTCAATCATGTGTCTATCTTCTTTTTTTTTCCATACAGTTTTGCTAATGGAATTATTAAGCATGTATATAAAAAAAAAAAAAATCTTACATATCAGAAATTATGTACCATCCGAACTACTATGACACCGCACTTTCACGGCCGTAAACTTTTCCCGAAATTCAATCGAAATATCAGCAATTATGTTTGTTTTTTATGCATTAATGTGTTTTGAATGCCAAAAAGCATTTCTACACTATTTTCTTTACCCAATTATGTGTTATAGGTTGCAAAGATCGGGAGAATTAATTAACAATTAATAAATTTAAGACATTCTTTTTTTTTCTTCATTTGTCATCCCCGTAGATAGCGCCGATCAGTTTTATTCCTCAACCAAACTCAAAACACACAGGACAGGTGTATGTTTGTCACGTGGTATCACTGAAGCAATTTTTATTCCCAATTTCATTGGCTATATGCTTAAGTTACATGGTCATTTTATTTGTTGATTGGAAAGGGTCAAGGTCGCTTCACCAATATGCACGTCTACGGAACGTGTCGCTATACTAGACAAACAACGGGTAGAGAGTAATTAAACCCCTTTGAGAGGGGATTATAAAACTGCAGGGGCTTAATTGATGGCAATTAAGACAAGGGTCAGTTATCTTCGTTTGAGTCTAATAATGTGTCTGTAAGATTGAAGTGGACTATATTAGTGTACTCAATATTTATATGTTAATGATACATGTTAGTCATGAGTCTTACTTACATAAGAAGCAATATACACAGCCATGGATAATTATTTTACAAAAGGTTGCGATGAAAATGTTTCACTTTATCCTGATGAACAATACTCGGTTCGACTAGGCGGGTGCGGCATGAACATGTTTACTGATATATATCAGTGGGTGCTCGACACGATTTAACGTCGACGTGATACCACTTTTGAATGTCGGGTATTTCTTTACTTGTCCTGGTTGTTCATCACACAACGCCCTCTGATAAAGCCATTCTGTGTAGCCGATGGTGTAATACTGACTTTTCTTTGCTAACATGTCCGCGTATTCCTCCTCCGATGCAGAAAGTCTCTGTAAATATTTCCTTAAATCATGAATCGATCTAAAGTCGTCAGTTGCAATTAACGTACCTTTAGGATGCAGATAACTAGCTTCGCCCTCTCTTCCGCCTCGGACTACCTGTATAATATCATATTTAAAGTTTTCATACAGTTTCTCAGTAAAATACTGATTACATAGTGCATTTTCAAATGCTAAGCAGGGCTGTACAAATATTTGTTTAGCCCCTTGTCCAGGATATGTGACGTTGAAAAAGCCACTTGCCTTGATTAATTTTCCAGTTGTCCCATGTGTGCTAAATATCTCGCCGGACGCCACTTAGTGCTCTCAGATTCTTTTTTTAAGAGGCATGCCCAGGGCTTCTTGCTTCTGAAAATAAACAGGCCCCATACTTTGCTTTAATTATTAAAAAACTGTCTTGTATACTGTGTATTAATCACAGCCAGGACCTCCTTTGTCTATATTCTTTTTGCCACCACTTAAATTCGCCAAATGAAAATATTGGAGAAGTACGTAATATAATAAAATATAACAATTATTATAATAACAATTATTATTATCTTCTACTGACTGATGCAAATAATTATTTATTGAATATAACTTTACTGATGTAAAGATTTGTTATATCCACCATAACCATGTATCAATACCCACAGACATATTAATAAACATATAGGAAACTTCCTATCTTAACCAATGAAGTAACCAAAATATCACGTGGCACCTTAACTTCTCCTTCTATCTTCTCTCTCAATTATTCACCGATTTTGATAAGAATACATCCAAAAGATTCATAGTGAATAGCAAAATGGTATTATAATAATTTATGTTTATTTTCCAAATAAGAAATTGTATAAAAAAATGTTTAAAGTTTAAAATGTTATCATTTTTCGCTTTTCTCTTAAAAATCAATGTTTTGACATAGTCAAAGTTTCCATCAAACTCCTTTTTTGCTCTCAATGTAAGAGAAAACAAAATACTATCATTGGAAAGAATATAAAATTTGTGATATTTGGCTTGAATGAAACTTGTATCTATAAAACGCTTCATGATATGTGCGTTTATAGTTGGGAAATATTTTGTGAAATTTTCGAATTGTGCCACTTGAAATTTACACAATTTTCATAGTGTTCAATCTATTTGTTATTAGGTCTGTGCAATACCATGACCATGTATCAGTAAAACCTTGATTATATAATCAAAGAAACCTAGACTTGAATTTATCTGAAAGTAGGACTGTAAAATAAAGATCGATGATAGAAGAAAGAATGATTGATAGTATATATATATATTCAATCATGTGTCTATCTTCTTTTTTTTTCCATACAGTTTTGCTAATGGAATTATTAAGCATGTATATAAAAAAAAAAAATCTTACATATCAGAAATTATGTACCATCCGAACTACTATGACACTGCACTTTCACGGCCGTAAACTTTTCCCGAAATTCAATCGAAATATCAGCAATTATTTTTGTTTTTTATGCATTAATGAGTTTTGAATGCCAAAAAGCATTTCTACACTATTTTCTTTACCCAATTATGTGTTATAGGTTGCAAAGATCGGGAGAATTAATTAACAATTAATAAATTTAAGACATTCTTCTTTTTTTTTCCATTTGTCATCCCCGTAGATAGCGCCGATCAGTTTTATTCCTCAAGATAGCGCCGATCAGTTTTATTCCTCAACCAATCTCAAAACACACAGGACAGGTGTATGTTTGTCACGTGGTATCACTGAAGCAATTTTGATTCCCAATTTCATTGGCTATATGCTTAAGTTACATGGTCATTTTATTTGTTGATTGGAAAGGGTCAAGGTCGCTTCACCAATATGCACGTCTACGGAACGTGTCGCTATACTAGACAAACAACGGGTAGAGAGTAATTAAACCCCTTTGAGAGGGGATTATAAAACTGCAGGGGCTTAATTGATGGCAATTAAGACAAGGGTCAGTTATCTTCGTTTGAGTCTAATAATGTGTCTGTAAGATTGAAGTGGACTATATTAGTGTACTCAATATTTATATGTTAATGATACATGTTAGTCATGAGTCTTACTTACATAAGAAGCAATATACACAGCCATGGATAATTAATTTACAAAAGGTTGCGATGAAAATGTTTCACTTTATCCTGATGAACAATACTCGGTTCGACTAGGCGGGTGCGGCATGAACATGTTTACTGATATATATCAGTGGGTGCTCGACACGATTTAACGTCGACGTGATACCACTTTTGAATGTCGGGTATTTCTTTATTTGTCCTGGTTGTTCATCACACAACGCCCTCTGATAAAGCCATTCTGTGTAGCCGATGGTGTAATACTGACTTTTCTTTGCTAACATGTCCGCGTATTCCTCCTCCGATGCAGAAAGTCTCTGTAAATATTTCCTTAAATCATGAATCGATCTAAAGTCGTCAGTTGCAATTAACGTACCTTTAGGATGCAGATAACTAGCTTCGCCCTCTCTTCCGCCTCGGACTACCTGTATAATATCATATTTAAAGTTTTCATACAGTTTCTCAGTAAAATACTGATTACATAGTGCATTTTCAAATGCTAAGCAGGGCTGTACAAATATTTGTTTAGCCCCTTGTCCAGGATATGTGACGTTGAAAAAGCCACTTGCCTTGATTAATTTTCCAGTTGTCCCATGTGTGCTAAATATCTCGCCGGACGCCACTTAGTGCTCTCAGATTCTTTTTTTAAGAGGCATGCCCAGGGCTTCTTGCTTCTGAAAATAAACAGGCCCCATACTTTGCTTTAATTATTAAAAAACTGTCTTGTATACTGTGTATTAATCACAGCCAGGACCTCCTTTGTCTATATTCTTTTTGCCACCACTTAAATTCGCCAAATGAAAATATTGGAGAAGTACGTAATATAATAAAATATAACAATTATTATAATAACAATTATTATTATCTTCTACTGACTGATGCAAATAATTATTTATTGAATATAACTTTACTGATGTAAAGATTTGTTATATCCACCATAACCATGTATCAATACCCACAGACATATTAATAAACATATAGGAAACTTCCTATCTTAACCAATGAAGTAACCAAAATATCACGTGGCACCTTAACTTCTCCTTCTATCTTCTCTCTCAATTATTCACCGATTTTGATAAGAAAACATCCAAAAGATTCATAGTGAATAGCAAAATGGTATTATAATAATTTATGTTTATTTTCAAAATAAGAAATTGTATAAAAAAATGTTTAAAGTTTAAAATGTTATCATTTTTCGCCTTTCTCTTAAAAATCAATGTTTTGACATAGTCAAAGTTTCCATCAAACTCCTTTTTTGCTCTCAATGTAAGAGAAAACAAAATACTATCATTGGAAAGAATATAAAATTTGTGATATTTGGCTTGAATGAAACTTGTATCTATAAAACGCTTCATGATATGTGTGTTTAAAGTTGGGAAATATTTTGTGAAATTTTCGAATTGTGCCACTTGAAATTTACACAATTTTCATAGTGTTCAATCTATTTGTTATTAGGTCTGTGCAATACCATGACCATGTATCAGTAAAACCTTGATTATATTATCAAAGAAACCTAGACTTGAATTTATCTGAAAGTAGGACTGTAAAATAAAGATCGATGATAGAAGAAAGAATGATTGATAGTATATATATATATTCAATCATGTGTCTATCTTCTTCTTTTTTCCATACAGTTTTGCTAATGGAATTATTAAGCATGTATATAAAAAAAAATAAAAATTCTTACATATCAGAAATTATGTACCATCCGAACTACTATGACACCGCACTTTCACGGCCGTAAACTTTTCCCGAAATTCAATCGAAATATCAGCAATTATGTTTGGTTTTTTATGCATTAATGTGTTTTGAATGCCAAAAAGCATTTCTGCACTATTTTCTTTACCCAATTATGTGTTATAGGTTGCAAAGATCGGGAGAATTAATTAACAATTAATAAATTTAAGACATTCTTTTTTTTTTTTTCATTTGTCATCCCCGTAGATAGCGCCGATCAGTTTTATTCCTCAACCAATCTCAAAACACACAGGACAGGTGTATGTTTGTCACGTGGTATCACTGAAGCAATTTTTATTCCCAATTTCATTGGCTATATGCTTAAGTTACATGGTCATTTTATTTGTTGATTGGAAAGGGTCAAGGTCGCTTCACCAATATGCACGTCTACGGAACGTGTCGCTATACTAGACAAACAACGGGTAGAGAGTAATTAAACCCCTTTGAGAGGGGATTATAAAACTGCAGGGGCTTAATTGATGGCAATTAAGACAAGGGTCAGTTATCTTCGTTTGAGTCTTGTGTATTTTTTGATCATTTTTAGCACCTGTCGGACTCCATTTTCGGGAAAAATAAAATCTCTGAACTATTTTTTTTTTGAAAATTCCACTTTCCCGGGACTTACATTTTGCAAAGAGGCACGTGATCGCGGGCAAAAGCCACTTGTCCCGGGCGTCGGATTTGTACAGCCCTGACTAAGTAGAATTTGTAAGTTGTGTTGAGTAGTACATAACACAAGTTGCTATCCTTAATTGACAATGATAATGATAAACTCCACGGAACACGTGATTCACTTAGACTGAGCACGTTGTTTTCCACACGGTTGCTTCTGGTAGTACATATGTTGGGCCTGAAAGTGTACCGTGAACTTCTGAAGTAGCTTTCGGTCTGAGATCGAGTTTTGTTCAGATCCACGTTTGGAAAGGACATGAACATCTTACACCAAGCCAATGGAGCTTTACAGTTACAAACACAACAATAAAATGGTTGCATTATAAGGTACCAAATTAGTAACCAGTTGCACTGGACACATCAAGGTAGTCCGTTGTAAGTGTACAGTTGCATTTAAAACAGCAACATGCACGTTCAAGAACTATGGCCTCCAGTGTGCATTCAGATGTGTAAATTGCAAGGGTATTATTTGTGTCACCGTTTGGTTGTTGTGTGCTCTAAGGCGACTACAACATCCTGGTTCGATAAAATATTGGACCTCTTGGAAGTAAAGGATACTCTGTAATATAATAAATATATATAATATTTATTCCACACATATCATACATGACCTTTCAATACTGTTGTATAACGGCAATCAAATCCTGAAGCTAAAAATGTAGCAAAACATATATTAACATTTCATTTACACAATATGACATATATGTAAAGTAAGACATCGTCAATACACGTCTATCTTGCAGTTCATAACCTTACCTCTAAAAATCCTAACAAACCTGTTAATCTAATGCATTACAGTTAGCAATTTATGTATTCACTTAATATGAAACATTACCAAACCATACAAAAGATAATTAGCATATAGTTACCTGTAATATAATAAATATAAATAATATTTATTCCACACATATCATACATGACCTTTCAATAAGTGCAATCGTGCGCATACGTGCGGTGTTCAAGTCACCTGACCGTGCTAAACAAGACATACATATGTGTTAGTATAAGGCAACTAATTTAAAGGGATATTGTCATGTTGTTCAAGTAAACGTTAATGTTACAATGTCTTGTAATAAACAACAACAACTTGTATAAACATTTATTGCACCTGGTCATACAGGTAGCTACATTAAAGGGATGCAAGGCATGTACACTTTAAAGGCGCACTTGCTTGTGGTGTGGTAATAAATGTAAAACAATTACAATTTGCATATATATTTATTCAGACCTATGACATTTGAATTAACCACATGCAGAGAGCAATGATGTAGACATATGGTTCAAGTCATGAAGAACCTCTAACTAGGCACACATAATAGTGTTTTACTTACAAGGCAAAAGGTGGGTGGGGTAATTTAACATCATATTTGGGAAAACGGATAAATTTGTGTGCACCAATAACTCAAAACATCACGAAGAAGAAATATTTGCATTTTATCCATGTAAATAAATACTGGAAAGAAGATCCTTTGGAAGTAACAAACACAAACAAGATAGAAAAGTAGCAGACTCGGTTTTATCAGGACCCGTTTATAGCGGAGTCCCTGGTTTTATTGAGTCTGTTCATGAGAGGTAATATAATTTGCAACACCTCACATGCCCCTATTACCAGTTTAAGCAGTATTCTTCAAAGTCACAACGACTGGTCTTGATCTCAAAATACCAGTATTAACACCGCTGAGTTTTAACTCACACATTGGGTTGGTAAATTACACGTGTGGCCTTTATGGTAAGAACGTGTTTTATTTAGACTATGTTTGCTCTGGTTTTGCTCATCATTTTAATGGTCCATTACTTTGTTTGGACACATTTTATTCGTTGTCATGTATGTATGTATTATTTTACCATGTTAACACTCAGTATTAGTTTTACTATGTGGACACTCAGTACATTTGAAAACGCACCACTTGGTATTTTTTTAATTTCAAAAGATGTTAAAGAGTCCTCGTGAAAAATTTGTTTTAATTGAAAGATGTAGTGTATGCAACTGTTTATCGCAGTATGTTAACCTTTGGGACAAACAGACTTGTGTACTAACATAAAATATTAATCTAGATATGAACAAAAACCCAGTGGACTAAAAATAATCGAAAATCAAAAATGTTGCGTTTTTAAATGTACTGAGTATATTCGAAATACTATATTCAAGTTTACAAGTTTTTACAAGTTTTTATTTATTCAAGGCTCATTAAGAGCATCTGATATAACACATTTACATTGTGCAGAAAACAGAACAATAACAAAACTATTTACATAACAGAACTATTTACATAACAATACACATAATCACATAACCATCACACAACCAACCATCAATCTGTACATGAATGAAGTGACTAGAATGAATAATGAGTGAATCTTAATTTACATGTTTAGTAATGTATTTTTGCTATCTAGTTTTTTTGTGTTTTTTTTATAACTATAAGCATAGCATATGGAGAATGAGTGTATACATTTATATTACATAAACTATATATATGCGCAATGTGAATATCTATATGTTTTGAGATGAAAGAAACATTTTTTTCTATCAGTCTTTGAGCAAAACTATATCCAGTTATTTACAAGCTTTAAGAATGAGTTCACAAAATCTGGCTAATTTTAGTAATGTATTCTTATCTTTACTTTTCATTAATAGCTCATATTTAACAGAATTTGGATTTTTATAAAAAATAATGACCAATATATTTTTTCCTGTCACTTGCTAAGTGTTTACAAATAAATAAATAGTGAAATTCATCACCCAACAAATGAGCATTACAAAGTGTACATGTGCGTAGATTTCTTTCTATGTTTAAATGTCTTCCCTTTTCTATAGGCATTTTATGATTCATGCAACGGAATTTACATAAAGTATTAGACAAACCAAATGGCAAAATATAAAATACTGCTCAAAAACAAACTCTTTCTTATATATTCTATATCACTATTCCAAGATTGAACAAACTGATCTCTTATGCGACTTTTAACTAATTTTCTAAAATAATTTGGGCTATAAACTTTCTGATCTAACCAGTAATTAGACAGCCCAAGTTCGTTGAGTGACTTTTCAACAAATTGTATCCATGGAAATTTAATTATGTTGTTTTTATGAAGACAATATGCCATTCTATATAGCAAATTGCATATTTTGGTTTCTTTAGCATTTATTAGTTTACACCAGTAATTAAGTATTCTACTTCTTATGTGTAATGAAATCGTAAATATTCCAAGCTCACCATACAACATACAATTCGGTGTACTTTGTTTCAAGTTTAGAATAAATTTACAGTATTTAGACTGAAATTGGTCTATAATTTTTATATCTTCCACTAGCGGATCCAGGAGGGCGCACCCGGCGCGCGCCCCCACTAAAAATTCCGGATCATACATGTATGTACATGTTACTGTAGATTAAATATCAAACAATTTCGTTGCACGCCCTCAGTATAAAAATGTTTATCGCTCGCTTCGCTCGCTCGACGCATAATGGCTAATGAGTGGTTAAATAACACATTGTTTAATCCTTTTATTTGAAAACAGACTTTTTTATTCGTACATGTATGTCCATGTTACTGAAGATAAAATATCAAACAATTTCGATACAGGCCCTCAGTATAAAAATGTTCTCGCTTGCTCGACGCATAATGGCTAATGAGTTGTTTAATTAACACATTGTTAAATCCTTTTATTTGAAAATGGACCTTTTTATTCGTACATGTATGTCCATGTTACTGTAGATAAAATATCAAACAATGTCGTTGCACGCCCTCAGTATAAAACAAATTCTCGCTCGACGCATAATGGCTAACGAGTGGTTTAATTAACACATTGTTAAATCCTTTTATTTGAAAACGGACTTTTTTTATTCATACATGTATGTCCATGTTACTGTAGATAAAATATCCCTCAGTATAAACAAATTCTCGCTCGACGCATAATGGCTAACGAGTGGTTTAATTAACACCTTGTTAAATCCTTTTATTTGAAAACGGACTTTTTTATTCATACATGTATGTCCATGTTACTGTAGATAAAATATCAAACAATTTCGTTGCACGCCCTCAGTATAATTTTTTTTCCCGCTCGATTCGCTCGCTCAACGCATAATGGCTAATGAGTGGTTTAATTAACACATTGTTAAATCCTTTTATTTGAAAACGGACTTTTTTACCCTATCAATGCACTACCGCAACCGTTTTATGAGGCTAGAATCGGACCCGAAAATTGACCAAAATCTTACCCCCCCCCCCCCTCCTAAGCTAAAATCCTGGATCCGCCCCTGTCTTCTATACCCCAGACCTCTGATCCATACGAAAGTATGGGCACAACCATAGCATCAAACAAATGTAGTTGCAAATCAAGTGGTAACAACAATTTTCTGGCTTATTAATTAAGGAATACATAGCTTTTCTTGCTTGGTTCACTAATCTTTTCTTAGTTTGACCAAAATAGCCATTAAATGCAAATTGTACACCGAGATAAGAGAAGCTATCAACAACTTCCAACACACTATCGTCAAAATAAAAAATTGGAGGATCTCTCAAGCCTCTCCTGCTTTTACAAAATAAAACAATTTTAGTTTTCGCCGAGTTCACTTTTAAACCCCATGTTTTACAATATACATATTCGATGATATTATTGTATTATTTGAATGCTCTCCAATTAGGAGGAAAATAAAGAATCAATAAATGGCTAGACAACTTTAATGTCTGGTTGTATGTTTTGTTTTGAAAATCGTACTACGAATGTTTGAAGCAACAATTACTTAACTGCGTTTGCAACTTTAGCGAATATTGCTGTATTACTTTTTTAACTTGGAACATTTTAGCTTTTGTGTTAAGAGGACTGGAGGCGATCTTGAAGAATTAGAATTATGGATGTCAATTCAAATATGAAGAAAAACAAACAAACTGTGTTTCAGTTGCATAATACAGAATTATCATTATGAAATTAAGGACTTTTAAGAATTTTTAAGGCCCGGTTTAACTCATAACATTAATCTTACCTTCATCAATGTTATGTTCTACTGTATCTGTTCTTGTACTGCACTACTTGCTTTGTATTGATTATACTTGTAAATATTCAGAGTTTTCTGATTGTTCCTCATATCGACGATTATTTTTTTTTGCTGATTTTTTTTAAACTACAGATATTATTCCTCTTGTATAATTAATCGACTGACGACCTTTAATGATATTTTGTCAGAATTTAAGGACTTTTTAAGACTGGAGTGGATTTAAGGACTTTTAAAGGCTACTTCTGAAATGTAAGGACTTTTTAAGGCTGTATATATATATGAGGCGCCGTATTGCTTTTTAATACAATTCAGTGATATCACCTATTTGAATCAGTGATATCACCTATTCGAATCAGTGATATCACTGATTCGAATCGGTGATATCACCGATTCAAAACGAAAGGGTGATATCAACTATTTGAATGAGTGATATCACTAATTCGAATAGGCGATATCACTCTTTCAAAACCAATGGGTGATTCACCTATTCGAATCAGTGATATCACTCATTCAAATAGGTGATATCACTCATTCAATAGGTGATATCACCCTTTCGTTTTGAATCAGTGATATCACCTATTCGAATCAGTGATATCACCTATTCGTTTTTACAACAAGGAAAATACAGACTTCCCCCCCAAGAGTATTTTCACGGAGAACGTTAAACGTCACTGGTATTATAAAGTATTGCTAACGGTTTAGTTGTAATAATTAAATAATAACTGTCCACTGTGTTTTTCAGTGTAACTGGTGAAGGGTGTGTTTGTTTACAACTTGAATTACTGTATCAAATAATAGACAAGGCATAGAAAATGTAATTATATTTTGCGGGGTTGGGGGGACGGTGGGATGGTGGGTTATTGGTGGGTGGCAGCATTAGCACATCTTCTGGATCGATCCCTGTAGGGGTAGGTTTGGAAGGGTGTATACCCCTTCTACTGTGTGGGGAGGGGGGAAATGTCCGCATCTATTGCTGCAAGCATAACATAACATGAAAGCCATTATATGCCGATGACGAAACAACCTGCCAAATGTTGCAACAGATGACGTTTTGAAGGTCTGTCTATTTAGTTACGTGGACCCTGGATGGGATCAGTCATTTATGTAGAGTTTATTTCTGAATTGGTAATCGGTGATATCACTGATTCGAATAGGTGATATCACTCATTCAAATGAATGGGTGATATCACCTATTGAATGGGTGGTATCACCTATTCGAATCAGTGATATCACCCATTCGTTTTGAATAAGTGATATCCCTGATTCGAATCAGTGATATCACATGATTCGAATCAGTGATATCACATGTACATGAACAATAATAAAACCGAAGGTAATATGCGGCTTATTTTAATGCATATGCGCATTTCATATGAAGCTGCATGAAGTATAGAATACTGAAACGAAAACGAAACGCAACTCGGGAATTTCCACTATGTGTTGTATGTACAATATGCTGCTGAAGTTTTTACTATATAACTCTATGTAAACAAAGATGGCCGTGGCAGCCATGTTTAATGTTGAATCAAAATAATTTTCAACAGGGACCAACATTATGTCATGCTGATCATCTTAGAAAAAAGTCCCATATCAATATCACTTACAGTTTTCAGGAAGTAGTACAAACTTGTTTTTTTTTAAACCTAACGTTATTTTTAGCCATTCCGGCCATCTTGAATTTCCGGCCTGACTGAAATTTTGCTAGGATCAATTAGACATCAGGAGCAACATTCCTGTGAAGTTTCATGAAAATCCTTTGAGTAGTTTCAGAGGAGTAGTCGCTACAAATGTTTATTATATAACTCTATGTAAAAAAAAAGATGGCGACTGGCGGCCATGTTTTATGTTGAATCAAAATATTTGTTGACAAGGATCAACATCATATCATGCTGATAATTGTAGAAAAAAATCCATATCAATATCACTTATAGTTTTCAAGAAGTAGTCGCTACAAACTTGTTTTTTTTAAATCTATTTTTAGCTGTGACGGCCATCTTGAATTTCCGGCCGACCTGAATTTTGGCTAGGATCAACTAAACATCAAGAGCAACATTCCTGTCAAGTTTCAAGAAAGTCCGTGAAGTAGTTTCAGAGGAGTAGTCACAAGTTTTTCCTATATAACTCTGTGTAAACAAAGATGGCGGCTGGCGGCCATGTTTGAAATCCAATCAAAATGAACGTTGGTTAGGACCAACTACATGTCGTGCCAGTCAGTTTAGTAAAAGTTCCAAATCAATATCACTTATGGTTTTTGAGAAGTAGTCGCCACAAAATCGCATTTTTTAAAATCTATTTTTAGCCGTGACGGCCATCTTGAATTTTCGGCCGATCTGATTTTTTGCTAGGATCAACTAGATATCAAAAGCAACATTCCTGTGAAGTTTCATGAAATTCCATCAAGTAGTTTCAGAGAAGTAGTCGCCACAAGATTTTCCTATACAACTCTATGTAAACAAAAATGGCCGCTGGTGGCCATGTTTGACATCCAATCAAAATGGACTTTGGTTAGGACCAACTACATGTTGTGCCAGTCATTTTGGTAAAGGTTCCAAATCAATATCTCATACGGTTTTTCAGTCGCCACAAAATCGCATTTTTAGCAGTGGTGGCCATCTTGAATTTCCGGCCGACCTGAATTTTTGCTAGGATCAAATAGACATCAAGAGAAACATTCCTGTGAAGTTTCATGAAAATCCGTCGAGTAGTTTAAGAGTAGTCGCCACAAAAAAAAGTTAACGGACAGACGGACGGACGCCGCACCATGGCATCAGCAGTGGTGTAAATAATGAAATATAAAAGCAGTATACTATTTACCTACCTTTTATTTCCTAGATATGTTTTTCATTCCAAAATAAAAGATAAGTATGATCGATTGCTGGAGGTGCTGAATATTTAACAACAACACCACCCTTTATAACCTACGTTTTATTTGGTACATCCGAACCCTAGAAACATACACGCGCAGACGACAATTTCTAAAATAATGCCGCTATGTTGTTTTAATTTTTACACTGTAAACAAGGGGGTCAAAATGAATTTTAGGCTTTGTGAAGCATAACGGATGGCTATGGCAAGATTGTAAATAGATCCAGGCGCTAACCATATCAGGTGTGAAAACATATAGAAAGTAATAAAAAAAACTTGATTCATATTTGACGTCCAGGCACCTTGAAATGCACAGTAGTCATGTAAATGATCCATATCAGTACATATTGTGGTTCTAGTGATCCGTTTATCAATCCTCTGTACAGGTGTTCAGGTAATATAATAATGAACATGTACCGATTAAAAGTAAAGGTTTATTCAGGGGTTCTTAAAATAGTGACTGAATGCGCGTAAAAGGAATTATGAGTTGGTAACTCTTAATTCGAGGCTCCAAATTCTGAGTTTGGCCTGGCTGGTTAAAGCCGTTTATATTGTGTCTATAGGGCGGGGATTCTCAAAATATGTAAACTATATATGGGTTGGGATTCTCAAAACATGTAAACTATATATGGGTTGGGATTCTCAAAATATGTAAACTATATATGGGTTGGGATTCTCAAAACATGTAAACTATATATGGGTTGGGATTCTCAAAACATGTAAACTATATATGGGTTGGGATTCTCAAAATATGTAAACTATATATCGGTTGGGATTCTCAAAACATGTAAACTATATATGTGTGGGGATTCTCAAAACATGTAAACTATATATGGGTTGGGATTCTCAAAACATGTAAACTATATATGGGTTGGGATTCTCAAAATATGTAAACTATATATGGGTTGGGATTCTCAAAACATGTAAACTATATATGGGTTGGGATTCTCAAAATATGAAACTATATATGGGTTGGGATTCTCAAAACATGTAAACTATATATGGGCTGGGATTCTCAGAATATGTAAACTATATATGCGTGGGGATTCTCAAAACATGTAAACTATATATGGGTTGGGATTCTCAAAATATGTAAACTATATATGGGTTGGGATTCTCAAAACATGTAAACTATATATGGGTTGGGATTCTGAAAATAAATAAACTGTATATGGGTTGGGATTCTCAAAATATGTAAACTGTCCTTCGGTAGGTTGAGAAACGGTGTACATATTTTGTAAAGTTTTTCTTGTTGAAGGGATAGCTACTTTAAGAACCAACATGTCATGCCAATCACTTGTAAAAACTAGAAATGTGTCCATGGGACACGGATGCCCCCACTGAAAACAATATGTGTAAAACTCTGGTAATACTGGGTCGATTTTGACATCATAGGTACGCATCCTGTAAAGCTTGAAAATGGAGGAAAACTGTGGGAGGAGACAGACACATAAAATATTTTAACATAAAATTTGAAGAAAAAAAAGCCATACGTCCGGTAATAATAGGTCGATTTTGACGCTGAAACAATATGCATAGGTAAGCATCCTGTAAAGTTTCGAAGCAATCGGTTGAAACGTGTGGGAGTGAATAGATACACAAGACGTAAAATCTGACGAAAAAGGAGCCTCAACTCCGGTAATTCTGGGTCGATTTTGACGTCGAAACAAACTGCACATCTGGACATCATAGGTAAGTATCCTGTAAAGTTTCAAAGCATTCGGTTGAAAAGTGTGGGAGGAGATAGACACACAAGATATTTTCTCGTAAAATTTGATGAAAAAAAGGGCCATAACTACGGTAATACTGGGTCGATTTTGACACCGAAATGAAATGCACATCTTGACATCATAGGTAAGCATCCTGTTTTAAAAGTTTCGAAGCAATTGGTAGACAATTGTGGGAGGAGATACACACAAAATGTTCGGGACGGACGGAAAGACGGACGCACATACGGAAGGACGGACGGACATGGCTAACGCTATATGCCCCCTCACCATTCGGTGGTGGGGACATAAAAATGCTCTTTATCGACATCTCTTACAGTCCAGAGGGGTAGTGATCACAAACTAAATTTTAATATACTTTATTTTTATTCATGGTAACCATTTTGGATATTCAAAAAGTTGAATTACTTTTAGAATTATACACCACTTGAAATGTTCCTGTGAAATTTTATGAAGATCAGAATACAAGTTTTTTTGAGGAGTGGAATTCATCAACATGATTTTCTCGTTTGATCAACTAAATGTCCTGTTGATCATATAAGTAACCCGAATCTGTTGTGGAAATCTAACAACTTTGTTGTCAAAATTTATTTTTTTCAAAACAATTATAGATGTACTAATATTATTCAGTATTGCTGGAGACGAACAGAATTGTTTTAGTCTATTTTTTAGCTTTAGTGGCCATCTTGGATTTGCAGAAAGTTAATGGAGAGAAGTAGTGATCTTGAAATGTAAACAAAAATGGCCACTGTCATAAAGAACCAATTTTCCAATTTAATATTTTTCTCTTCTAGAAAAATAGAAATCAAACTGAGTTTTTTAAATCTATTTTTAGCTATGTTGGCCATCTTCGATTTTGCAGGAAGTTGAATTTCAGTTAAGTCCAGCTTGATAAGTAAAGCTAATGCAACACACTTTTTAATTTCTCTAAAGAAATATTCCATACAATCATGAATAACCATTAGTCAGATATAACTTTCCACAAAATGTCATACTACATTAAACTTGACGTGTCCTCTTATATCTACACTGTGTTTATTTTGTTCAATAAGTATAAAAGTGATCGAAGATATCATCCTCCTGTGACACTGCCTGAGCGATACTTGCCGGCAAGCACATCGTGATGGTTGCGTGCTGCTTATTGGTCGTTTTACAAGGAGCCTTTCTAAGAGTCACCATAACCGGTGGCCCGTATTTGGTCGGCGAACCAGTTTGTAGATTGTCTGCGCTCTCCAGCTGCTTTATGAGTTGTTCAATCGGAGCGATCTGGGCGACATGTCTCTCCATCTCCTCCTGAATGGAAATCAAATAGTAATGACATTTTTGCATATAAACAGGTCATATAAGCTAGGAAATCAAGTATTTATCACATTTCTGAACATAAATAGGTCATTCAAGCTAGGATATTAAATAGTTATTACATTCTTGCATATAAACAGGTCGTGTAAGCTTGGAAATCAAGTATATATGACATTCCTGAACAGAAATAGGTCATTCAAGCTAGGAAATTAAATAGTTACGACATTTGTGCACATAAATAGGTCATTCAAGCTAGGAAATTAAGATGTTATGACATTCTTGCACATAAATAAATCATTCAAGCTAGGAAATTAAGATGTATGACATTCTTGCACATAAATAGGTCATTCAAGCTAGGAAATTAAGTGGGTATGGCATTCTTGCACATAAATAGGTCATTCAAGCTAGGAAATTAAGATGTTTTCACATTCTTGCATATAAACAGGTCATTGAAGCAGGAAAATCAAGTGGTTATGACATTCTTGCATATAAATAGGTCTTTCAAGTAGGGAAATAAAGTTTTTAGTTTTAGCATTCTTACATCTAAAAGAATGGAGGAAGGGAGGGATAGTTTACATTTACATCATAGAGTCAGGGGTGACAGTGTAACTTGACTTCTGTCGCCTCCTGTGTGCTAACTGCAGTATGAGCTTGGTTAGGTGTCAGGTTAAAGTTTTATGCAAAGTGGCATAACTTTGCCAAAATGAAAGTCAGAGTTATTGGACATACTTAACGACATTCCTTGAGTTAAGATGAACTAGTTAAATACTTTTCAAGTTATGGCCAAGGTTAGGTTGCAGGTTGAAATGTGGCGGACGACAGACGACGACGGACAAAGCGATCCCTAAGTGTCTGCCATGTGTCATTGTGTGGAAATGGTTTTATTTTAATAAACTAGAAGGGTCACTGTTCAGCCAAACACTTGTGTCACCTGCCACATGTTTATTTCAGCAAGGACAATCTCACTAAAGTTTGAAGACAGGTGATACAATGGTTCATGAATTATGGACCAGATTATTTTTAATTGTTAGTTTATGAAAAGGAACACAACTATGCAATGGATAATTGATAAGGCAGAACTGTATAAAGTTTCATGATCATAGTAGTCAGTATTTTGCCAAGTTATGAGCTAGATTAGGCTGCAAGTTAAAGTTGTGTGACAAGGAACGTGGAAATTCCACGAAAACCAGGTTTTCTTTATATAAATCAATGAAAATTATGAAACTTTGACCAGTATTATAGATGACTATATTCATATTCATAGTCTATAGTTCACTACAGTCTGCGCATGGCCATTACAGTTACTCTGGCATGGTATATATTTTCCCCGTTTTCCTGTGAAAAATTCCCCTTAAAAAAATATTATATATTTATTACAAAATGTTAAACTCCAATACAGGAAAACAGCATACTTTTTGCAATTCCCCTTCCTGAAGGGCCTGGAATTTTAGGTGACTAAAGTACCCTTAAAGATTTCCCCCGTGAAAGGGTTATTTGTATAACATTCAAATACCGTAACGTTCGGCGCTCCGTGAAATTAGAACGGGAGCCGCATTTTAGAATGTCCCAAAACGGAAATTCGTCAATTTCCAAATATCAGGTTGACTAAAATTGCATTTTATCGCTGAATACAGAGTTGCGACTATTTACTGCAATTAATCGCTTAATAAACTATGTAAGAACTATTTTCTTTGTACTAAAATGTTACTCATCCTCTTGGACGACCAATTCATGGATTTAACTCGTCCGGATTCGAATTTCACTCGTCAATACGAGCGGCAAATCAACAAGCCCGTTGGGCTTGTGTTCTTGAATATGACAGAGGTCACAAGTCAAGGTCACAGTGACTTTATTTTGGTACGCGACACACCAATATCCCAAGATGTATCCACATATCAAGTTTGGTATCTCAAAGTCTTATAGTATTGAAAATATTGCCCGGACAAGCATTTTCGGAACATTTTCTGACAGAGGTCACAAGTCAAGGTCACTGTGACCTTATTTTGGTATGCGACACACCGCTATCCCAAGATGTATTCAAATATCAAGTTTGGTATCTCTAAGTGTTATAGTATTGAAAATAAGGTCCGGACAAGCATTTACTATGACAGAGGTCACAGGTCAAGGTGACCTTTTTTGATTTTTCCTATCTCAGTCTTATAGTATTGAAAATATGGCCCGGACAAGCATTTCGGAAGGACGGACGGACAGGGTGCAAACCTATAGTCCCCCCACACGGGACCGGTGGGGACTAAAAAGTGGCATAACTCTGCCAGAATGGAAGTCATAGTTATTGGACATGTCAATGGAACTGAATAATTGTTAAAGAAGAACTGTATAAAGTTTTATGACCATAGGTCAATATTTGGTCAAGTTATGCATATGAGCTTGGTTAAAATGCAGGTTAAAGTTTTGTGAAAAGGGGACGATAAAGTGATCCCTAAGTGTCTGCCATGCTATGTAGGTGAAACAAAAGGCAATACAGTTGCTTAATAGTTAATTGCACTAATGTACACCGTTTCTAAACTATTGACAATGATATATATATTATAACTTGCATATTTTGCGAATCCAAACTCTATTATAGACACAATATACCTGTTTTTAACCAGCCAGGCCAAACCCCGAAACCAGAGCATCAAATTAAGTTATCAACTCATTATTAATAACAGTAACATTGACCTGGACCATGACCCCAATGCAATCCCAGGCTTCCTTTTCATATAAGGCCATATCAAATTAATTCCCAGTTTATCATCCAAATTTTGGAAAAAAATGGGGCGGGGGTGCAATTTTATTTTTTATTTTCCTGAAATGACATCAAACATCACAAAAATATTAATAACCAGAAGTATTATGTTTTGAACCCTCTCTTTATAACCAATTGTCACTGCTATAGCATACATTTGTATTTATAATGATATAAAATATCACGTGAGTTTTAAAAGTTGACGTTCTCAATATAACTTACTTCTTATTGCTCGACGTCCGATTTGTTTACAAAATGTATTTCCGGGTATTTCCGGTTCGGGCTAAATATTAACGCATTTTCCGTTACGGAAAGACGACTCTTTCACAGTCGATTTTTAAAAAAAAAAAAAATTATTTTATTTTTATTTTTTAATTATTATTATTATTATTTTTTTTTTTTAATTATTTTTTTCTTTGTACAAAATAAAATTTGTCGGGGCGGCATAAAATATTCGGGGCGGGCGGGGATGAGAAACTGGGAATTAATTTTATATGGCCTAAGCTACCTACCCATAAAGTTTCATTCTAGTCTCTCATTCCTAACTGATCGAGTGGAAAACGTTTTTCTATTTTTAGTAACAGTGACCTTGACCCCAGCGACCCCAAGCTTGCCATCTCATATAGCAGACCTTTGGTCAAATATATTGTTTTAAGAAAAAGAGTTAAAAAAGTGTTAATTTTTTTTGTTTCCTAAGTTATATTTCTGTCGCTTTTTAAAAAAGCTCTATAGTATTTCCCCTAATAGTAGCGCCGGAACTATGCAAAATGCAAAGTGGGTGCGATGGCCCATTTGGCTCACATTTACTTCACTTCTATTTCCTGACTTTCGCATTCCGAATTCCGCATTTCGTAGTAATTTTTGCCAGCGCTTTATATCACTAGCGGACCCAGGGTGGTGTGTAAACTCAGAGTGGATTACTAGCGGATACAGAGGGAAGTCAGTGGGGGCCGGACTGAGATTTTCTAAATTATATAATATATATTATATTAAGCCCCCTCCCCCACACACACACACCATCACCTCACCCCACACCCGTGAAAAATCGCAAATGTTTGGGTTTTATTGTTAAAACATTTGGTCTAAGTTAGACTCTTTCCCCACGCCTCGAGGTAAAATCCTGGATCCGCGTATGTGGATCCTTGGATCACATCTATCAAACTCGAGTTAAAAAATGTTTTGCTTTTTTAATTATGTTATTTTTAACTTTCGGGTATATATTAAAGCGTATTCGCACCACTTAGATTTTAAGAGAAGCTAATGGCTCTCAGCGAGAATGAAAAAAACAACGCAAAAAATAATAATAATAATGCTACTACTATTACTAGATCTACTACTACTACTACTACTACTACTATTACTACTACTACTACTACTACTACTACTTCTACCACTACTACAACTACTACTAATAATAATTCTACTACTACTACTACTACTACTACTACTACTACTAGATCTACTACTTCTACTACTACTACTATGTCGTTTTAGAGAAGACTTTTTAAAAAAGTTTTCCCATATATAAGTTCAAGTTAAATGTGTGATGCCTGGGATGGGCCCTAATTTGACCCCAGGGTCACCATTTCAACATCTTTGCTTATGGTACACATAAAATATTAGACCTCTAGCTCTTGTAGTTTTAGAGAAGACTATTTTTTAAAAACGTTCCTGCATGTACATGTATATAACTCTTTGTAAAACTGACCCCCAAGGAGGGACCAGATTTTACCTCAGGGTCATTATTTTAACAACTTGGTAGAGGACCATAAGCTTATGCTACATGCATTATATGAGAGCTCTATGCCTTGTGGTTTCAGAGAAGAAGATTTTACAAGTTCTTCCTTGTATGTCCAAGTAAACAAAGATTTTCATGATCGGGTCATGGTGGCCTTGACCTTTGACCAACTGAACTGAACATCAATAGTATAAGGGTAAATCTCTTACTAGACAATAAAGACATAAAGTTTCATGTGATTTGCTTCAGTGGGGAGGATTTACAGAGCAGATAATGGTTTTCATGATCATGGTGACCTTGGCATTTGACCTATCAGGTCAAAATCAATAGGGGCATTCACTCACCACAGGCAGTCCACCCAAGAAGTTTCATGATATTTAGCTCAGGGGGAGAGGAGTTGCATGCTGACAAGGATTTTCATGATTGGGTCATGGTGACCTTGACCTAATGACCTCAAAATTAACAGGAGTCATCCTCTCACCACAGGTAGTTCACCCATGAAGTTTCAAAAGATTTGCTTCATGTGGGAGATGAGTTACAGAGCAGACAAGGAATTTTATGATCAGCCACGGTGGCCTTTTACCTACTGACCTCAAAACGAACAGGGCTTCCGTTCACCACAGACAGACCAACCATGAAGTTAAATGAGATTTGGGGAGAGGAGTTACAGGGCGGGCAAGGTTGTGCCTATGAACGGACGGACAGACGGAGAAGCCAAAATCAGTATAACCTCAGCGAAACTTCGTTTTGCACAGGTATAATCAAAATGACCATCCATCACATTCCAGAAGAGAGATGTCAGATAAACATGTTATAGAGTTCAAAATAAAAAAATGTACAACAAGGGATATAATTCTGTATTTAATGAAACTGAAGTTATGATTCTTGTACTCTGCACTTCCTTTCATTGTGCTCTAGCATTGTGTGAAGTTTCATTCCAGTCCCATAAGTAGTTTTCAAGTTATGCTCCAGACAAGATATTGGGACGGAAGGAGGGATGAACAGATGGACAAAGCAGCGACTATATACTCTCCCAAAAAATTTCAGGCGAGTATAAAAATTCAAATATAAGATTTGCATAACTTTGTTCAAACCTGAAGTATAGAATTGAGTTGGGCGCACAGCATACTGTACTCACGACCTTGGTGTTCATGGAGACGGGTACACTGCACGTTGTGTTCACAACCAACTTGCATCAATTTCTGCTCCAACATTAGCAGGTTATAGGCATAGCATATATTCAGTTGTCTCAGTTCAACTTGTTGTCTGGTGGAAGAAAGCAGAACAAAATAAGACGGATAATTATGAGTTCCCAAATCATGAATATTTCAGGCATGCACCTGGATATCTCCGACCAAATTTTTGGGTTTATGGCCTTAAGCCCATTAGTGGAAAAGCTGTAATAATAAGCGTCTACATTTGGCAAGAAACCAGACTGCTATTCGGGTATCTGCAATCTTCTTTATACTATATCAGTGATGTGACCAACGAATGTATTCATACTGGAGAAATGGTTATTGGATGAAATACGAATTCGGACAAAGAATTTACTAGTAAATTTTACGAGGAAACAAGAGGCCCAAGTGGACCTGTATCGCTCTACTGGCTTTATGGAGTCTGTAGTTTGGGGTAAATTAGTTGTTGTGGCACTTATGAATTTATGAAAAAAACTTTTGCCCTGCACGGAGCAAAATGACAGTCAAACATACAGTACAGCTCACGCGAAACCCACACTTTACTCGATTCGCCGAGTTTGGTCATATCGAGTGCCGCGCGAATCTAAGCCTAGTCAGTGTTTGGACTCAGCAAATCCACGCGGCGAAATTTTGCCATTGTCGAGTCACTCGTTGTGATCACAATCCGCGTTACTTCGCGTAGAATCCAATTAACCATGAGTGCAGACGTGATTTATTATTGGAAAAAATCTGAATTTTCCGGCAACTTTTCCGACAGCGCGCTCGAAAAAGCCAATCGCCAAGAAAAGTACAAACAATGAGACGCCGGGTGCATCTTTTCTGTGCAAAGTTGACACGACTGATAAATACAATGAATAAATTTCGAAACAAATACGTATTTCAAACTTTTAATGCATTTAATCAAGTTGTGTTTGTTTCTGTTGTCCAAAAGTCATTTCTTCTTCTACTGACATAAATACCCGTAATCCTTGGCCATGGATGTACCTTTTAACAAGGCGGCACTAACAACGGGTTTATGACTCGGAATTCTTTACATTTTTTTCTGACTAAAGAACCCATCGATGTATTAATAATAAACAGCAGAATAGTAAAAATGTGTTACAAATAACGATTATTTAAAAATATAATTATAATTAATGATTGAATTTTATGTTCATTCACCGCAAAGCCGGTAATAGGAACCGCCATATAACTGTCTTGACCCAGTATGCATAATCCAGACATTCAAATTTTACTACATCTGCTTTTCCAAAACAAAAGTAAAATGGACTTCTGTTTCAATTTTTTCTAAATTTGTTGAATAATTATGCATTAAAATGACCGCAATTAGAAAAAATTTATCGTTCAAACTCTGCGAAAGTAGGCAATTTGTACATTCCTCACTCAGCGTGAAAAGTGGGTTTCGCGTGAGCTGTACTGTTTAACTCATTGCAAGTTGTAACCATGTAGAGGGGCCTCTTTACACAGGACAAATCCCGTTTTATTTATGATGTGCCTCAAGTCCCTAAATGACCATAGCAAATTAGAATTAAATGCATTCACAATTGGACAAGGTATGCATTTGTTTTACCTGATTACCCACTAGGGAGTCCAATGGGGTGGAGCCAAAAACGAAAACGCATTGTGCTAAGAAATACACCACACAGTCATGAACTTGAAATCTCAAAGAGTATTGAGGGAGTTAGCGTCACAAGACGGAAAGTTTGTAATGGTAAATAACTGCAAGTTCCTCAAGATGTAACCCAGTAGAGGGGCACCTTATGCAGGAGGTGAAACCCTTTTTATATACTCCCTAAATGACCATACCAAATTAGAACTTTTTTTGTGTGTATTATTTTGCTGGATTACCTCACTAGGGGTCCCAGTGGATGGAGCCAAAATACCCAAACTTATTGCGCATCTACACATCCTTAACTAAGAAACACCACACAGAACTTGATATCTCAAAGGTTATAGAAGTTAGGGTCAGAAGGCAGAAACTATGTAGGGTCACAAGGAAAAAACTATGTAATAGTAAATAACAGTAAGTTCCCCTGTAGAGGGGCCGCTTTATGCAGGAGGTCACAACCCGTTTTATATATGTTGTGCCTCGAGTCCATCAATGACCATGCCAAATCATTTGAATCATAACCATTCACATTTGGACAAGATATGCATTTTTTGTGTTTTTGACCTGATTACCCGCTAAGGGCCCCATTGGGGAAAGCCATGAGTGACATTATTGTGCAACTAAGAACAAGAGGCCAAAGTGGGCATGTAGACGCTCTGCTGGTATGATGTGATTAAAAAAAAACATAAACATGATACAGGCCAACCAAGAAACATGTTTCCTATATATATAACTCTATGTAAACTGAGTTATCGTGGTGGCCATTTTGAATATTTGACGACAACAAAAAACACAAACTTGACAGAGGCTAACAACAGGAACATGTATATGATATTTAAATAAGAATGGAATAAGTGGTAATATGTCGTTTGATAAATGTCCTTAAATTTGACCTAAGTTTAGCCATGGTGGCCATCATGGATGACAGAAGGCCCCAAAAGCACAAATATTAGGGGGACTAACCCAAAGATCATTGCGATTAAGTTTCATCAAAATCCTTCAAGCGGTTTCAGAGAAGATATTATGTTTAACGTTTTCCTGTATATAACTCTTATGTAAACTTTGAGTCGCTGTGGCGGCTATTTTCATTATTCGACGATAACGAAAAACACAAACTTGTTAGAGGCCAACCCAAGGAACATGTAAATGATATTTCAGTAGAATGGAATAAGTGATTTCGGAGATGTCGTTTGAAATTTCCTTAAATTTGACCTAGTTTTAGCCATGGCGGCCATCTTGGATGACTGGTGGCCGCGAAAAACACAAATTAGAGAGGGACTATCCCAAATATCATTGTGATTAAATTTCATCAAAATCCTTCACGTGGTTTCAGAGAAGATGTCATTTTTAACCTTTTCCTATATAACTCTGTAAACTTTGAGTCGCCGTGGCGGCCATTTTGATTATTCGACGATAACGAAAAACACAAACTTGATAGAGGCAAACCCAAGGAACATGTATATGATATTTCAGCAGAATGGAATAAGTGGTTTCGTCGGAGATGTCGTTTGAAATTTCCTTAAATTTTACCTAGTTTTAGCCATGGCGGTCATCTTGGATGACTGGCGGCCGCAAAAAAAACACAAATGTGAGAGGGGCCCTCCCAAGTAACATTGTGATGAAGTTTCATCAAAATCCTTCAAGCGGTTGCAGAGGAGATGTCCATTTTATAAAATTGCTAACAGACGGACAGGACAGACAGACGAAAAGTGATCGCATAAGCCCTCCTGTAGAGCTAAAAATAGGTGTTTCCTATTGCATGCTCTAAAAAAACAGGGTAGGTCGGTAGGCATTTTCTTAATTAATTTTTTTTGGAGGAAGATATTGTGAGACGTATTTATCTCATAAACCCATACAAGTTGATGACACAACTGAAAGTTTCTCTGTGATGTCAGTTTACCTCGATATATTGTGATAAGTCATTGTTCAGAACAAATTTTTTTTTTTTTATTAGTTTTTTTAGTTGTTTTTTTCATAAAAAGTTTTAGGGTCGGCCCCTTAAAAATAGAAGGGGCCACCGGAAACAAATAGAAGGGGCCACCGGAAACACTAATGACTAACTAAGAAAACACCACATATGAACTCGAGATATCAAAGGGTATAGAATTATGTAACGTCCCAGTCCAGATAAACACAGGAACTAGTCTGTTTTTTTGTAAATATTGGAATACGCACGAAAACATCAATCCCTCAATCATTTGAACACTGACTGTCGATATGCTCGAAAATTAAAATGTTTGAGTGAAAAGGAAATAGCTTGCGTATCTGGTACGCATGTCAGGGAAATTAATTGGGTATTTGGCAATTTTAATTGAGTGAAATACGCAGATACGCTGCTTATCTGGGGCACTGCGATCCGGCTGGTTTTCAAACTTGTCCTAGCTTTCATTGATATTAACAATCAGGCAAAATTTGGTAAAAGTCAAATAATGAAGATGCTAGTGTTGACAAGGCAGGAAATGGCATTTTTCAGCAAAGCAAGGGCCATAACTCCAGTGTTACTGATCCGATCTGGCTCTGGCTCGTTTTCGAACTTGATATTAACAATCTGTGCAAGTCTGATAAAGATCAAATAATAAATGAAGGTGCTAGAGTGGTCCACAAGGCAAAATATGGCATTTTTAAGCAAATCAAGGGCCATAACTACGGTGTTACTAATCAAATTTGGCTCTTTTTCGAAATTGTCCACGCTTTCAATGATATTAACAATCTGTGCAAGTTTGGTAAAGATCAAATAATAAATGAAGGTGCTAGAGTGTTCACAAGGCGGAAATGGCATTTTCCAGAAAAAACAAAGGCCTTAACCCCAGTGTTACTGATCCGATTTGGCTGATTTTTGAACTTCTCCGAGCTTTCATTGATATTAATAACAATCTGTGCAAGTTTGATAAAGATCAAATAATAAATAAAGGTTCTAGAGTGTTCACAAGGCAAAATATGGCATTTTTCAGCAAATCAAGGGCCTAAACTCCGAGGAAACTTATCCGATCTGGCTGGTTTTCGAACTTAGACGTCTGAGCTTTCATTGATATAAAGACCCTGCAAAGAGTGGTAAAAATCCGGCCGGCCGGGTCTAGAGTGTTCAAAAGGCAGAAGTTAACAGACAGACAAACGGACGGACGACGGACAACATCATTCCATAAGGTCTGCTGGCCAAACCTGCTGGCCTTTGGCCAGTAGAGCCAGATATTTCATTTGCACTGTCGGATACGTTGCTAAAAATTTCTCTTGGCATTTTTCAGCACATCAAGGGCCATAACTCCGATGAAACTTACCCGATCTGGCTGGTTTTCGAACATGTCCAAGCTTTCATTGATATAAAGACCCTGCAATTTTTCATGGTTCATACAGAATTATCATTTAAGGACTTTTTAAGGACTTTTAAGGCCCTAATAACCCATTTTTAAGGCCCGGTTTAACTCATAACATTAATCTTACCTTTATCAATTTTATTTTCTACTGTATCTGTTCTTGTACTGCACGACTTGTTTTGTATTGATTATACTTGTAAATATTCAGAGATTTCTGATTGTTCCTCATAGCGGCGACTTTTTTTTTTTGCTGATTTTTTTAAAACTACGTCAGATATTCTTCCTCTTGTATAGTTAATCGACTGATTATGAAACCACTTCTCTTAATACCAACATGTAGTTGAAAGTATAAATGGTCAATTACTACGCCAACATTCTCTAGAATGTGACCATTTATAAGTGTTGATACTACTTATTAAATATGGACAGAGTATCTGCAACAATTTTTTTTATAAAGCAGAAACCACTTCTCTTATATTTGTCATAATAGCTGAAAGTATAAAAGGCCCATAACTCTGCCAATATGTTTTGTAGAATATTTTACCATAATCAGATTTCAACTCGGATTTCATTATGATACTAGACTATTCACAAATATACGGACAGAATATCTCAATTTTTTTTCTTTTAAATGAGCGAAAACCAATGCGGGATGGAAGGACGTCTAGATGGACATAGCGCAATCATAGTCTCCATCCGGTTTCACTGGTAAGGAACTAATTTTAACAAGAAGCAGTCCGAGGGACGGCCATAGTCCACTACCAGGTCTTGTGCAAAATTAAAAATTCAGAAGCTGCATAGTTGTCAAAGGTTACTGTTTTGTCAACACAAAAATTGCACAAATGTCAAACTGATGTTAAAGGTTACTGTGTTTCGTCAACACAATAATTGCAAAAAAATCAAAGAAATAAAGTCATTAGCCAGTTTGTTAATTCTGAAGTTAATTGAAGTAACAGTTATCTTTGAATGTACCCATATGAAAGGTTGAATGTAGCCATGTGAATGATCATGCAAGGAATGTTGAATACCTTAACATGTTTAGCTGCAAAATACGTGTTCCTGTGTTCTGAAGGTATCGTGACCTTGACCTTTGAGCTACGGACCTGGGTCTGGCACGCGACATGCCGTCTCATTATGGTGAACATTTGTTTCAAGTTATTTCAAAATCCCACCATGCATGACATAGTAACAGCCCGGACAAGCCTATTTCTGACCTTTAACCTCTAAGTGTGACCTTGACCTTTGAGCTACGGAACTGGATCTTGCGCGCGACACGCCATCTCATTATGATGAACATTTGTGCCAAGTTATTTCAAAATCCCACGATGCATGACAAAGTTTCAGCCCCGACAAGCATATTTCTGACCTTTAACCTCCAACTGTGACCTTGATCTTTGAGCTACGGACCTGGATCTTGCGCGCGACACGCCGTCTCATTATGGTTAACATTTGTGCCAAGTTATTTCAAAATCCCACGATGCATGACAAAGTTACAGTCCGGACAAAAAAACAGACTGACGGATGGACGGGGGCGCAAACCTAGTCCCCTCCGGTCTGGACCGTTATGGGACTTATAAGGCCAAATTTTACGAATGGAACATTTTCATTAACTGTAGAGCTTGACAGTTCAACATTCATGAAGTATTGTTTGCAATTCGGTAGAAAAGAAACTTACATTTCAAATTTATGCATGCTCTATTGAATGAGCTTAAAGATTTGTTTGTTTGTTTGTTTGTTTATATGGTGTTTTATGTCATTTTCAACACATGTAAGGTTATATATGACGTTAAATAAGAAGAACTACAGCAATCATGAATTTTGGATTCAACAGCACTGGCTTTAACTAATTACAATGTATAACAAAAGTATCCAACCTGAAATAAAGTTGCTGCATTTCCCTACCGTGGCGTTCCTTCAGTCCAACCAATCTCACAGACAGGTCCATTCTCATTCTATACAAGGCTGCATGTTTCATTCCATCTAGGGCCTCCTTCTGTCTGTATAGCCTCCCTAAGGTCTGCTCCACAGTGGAGCTATTCATTTCTCCTCTGTTATGCTGCAGTTCCACTAGATTCTCATACAGATTCAAACAACATCGTTGCTCACCTTCTAGAATTCCTGGAATCGATTCGAGACCTTTGGCTAGATTTCTTTTTCTTAGCGTTGTAGCAACCGTTAGATTCATCTCTTGGCATGGTATTCCTTTAGACTTCCATCGTTTGCTGACTTCTGCCATTAAAGCATTACCATCTTTCATTCGCATTTTAGACGTGTCAAATATAGAAATATCTAGATATGTTTTTTCTTCTGTCTGTTTCTTTTTTTTCTCTATTTTCGTGAGTTTTACACTGCTAGTAGCATTGTTATTCATATCCTTTATTTTGCTTTCTATATTTAAGTTTTCTTTGTTTGCTTCTGCCAGTTTCACCTGGTCATCTGTTTTTTTATTTGATTCCTTGGATGACTCGGCCTGAACTTGAGATTCATCTAAATCTTCATGCAGAGACAGGTAATCACCCCAATTTGAGGAATACACTTCTTCATTTGAGTTGTTTTGATTTTTCTCTTCCTTATTTTTCACTTCTATCTTGTCAACGTACTTCAGATTACTAATGTTGGGAAACGTCTCTTTCAATTCTGATTTACTTTTGCCGCTTTCGCAAGTAACTGGAATAGTATTTTCATCTTTATTCATATTTATGTCCATCTTTTTATCACCAGCAGTCTCAACATTCATGTTTACAGGCACAGGATCTGCAAGCAGGGTTTTCTCACAACTCTCATCCTCATAATTATCCAACCCAAGATAATCCTCCGTCAGCTCCAAGATCTCTCCATCTTCTAACTCCACTTTAGATACACTTGCAGTTATGTTCTTAAACCTTCCAGTGGGTCTAGGTGTGCTATTTGAAATCAGTGTTTTATCTATTTTTTCTGAACTCCCATCAACTCCTTTTAAACGTTTATTTACTTTGTTGGACAAGGCTTTTAAGTTTGTTTTCTTACAACTCTCATCCTCATAATTATCCAACCCAAGATAATCCTCCGTCAGCTCCAAGATCTCTCCATCTTCTAACTCACTTCTTTCTTTACCATGTTCATGAGCATTTATAACTTCTCTTTCCCTTGGACCACTGTTTATTATTGACTGAATATCAATTTTGCTGATATTGGATTCCACTTTCATTTCCTGGTCAGCCACACAGCTGAGTTCTGTTCCTCTTTTCATTCCCTCTTCACATATTGCAGTTATCTCATGAATCAATTCCTCATAGGTCATTTCATCTTTTCGTTGAAGGTCAGTTGTTGAAAATAAGCTACACTCACCTTCAGACATTTCTGGAGAGTTGTCACGAAAACCCCATATCGATTTTTTAGCTGTATTCTGCTTATTTTTGTCAGGGTTTGCAATAGGAGTACTACTAGCAAAATCTGTATCGGCTATAGTTGTAAACTGAAATTTGCTTAGTATCACCGGTGTCTCTTCTGAACTTTCTGTAGCAGCCTTCCTTTTGTCTACACTGACAGCATGTTCTATTGGGGACAACGTGTCCGTGTTTGAATATTGTGGATTGAACATGAGATGTTTCTGTCGTTTTGGAGTGCACTCAATATCCAGTACGGATAGTTTTCTTCTTCTTTTATACAACAGATTAAATGGAAAGTCACTATTAGGTTTTGCACTGTCTTTTTCACTACATTTTATTTTGTTATGAGCAGTATCCTTTGTATCAATAACAGTCAAATTGTCCTCATCTTCAAGTGTAGTATCGATAAAGGTAGAGTATTCATTACCAGACTCATTAAATTCTTGACATGTTTCTGTTTGCTTACCTACTTTAACTGATTTTACAGTGATTGGTTTCATGTCGTTATCTTTAACAAAACCAAGCTCTTTACACTCAGGGATGTTCTGGGCAATTTTGTGGGTGTCAGTCTGTTTCCAAGTTCTCTTTTCTGCAGTGTCTGGGGTTTTCATTTGAGAGTCACTGTTATTGACAACACTATCATGTATGTATATAGCTTGACTCCTGGTTTTACCATGTGGTACAATTTTAGCAATTTTAGCTAAAGGAGAATTTGAATCTCCAAACACATCATGCACAGAGACATTAGGAGTGGTTCCAAAGTCATAACCATCACTTGTAAGCATTTGACATTTGCCTTTTCCTTTCTCCTTATTTATATTTAAACTGTCACCTACTTCATTAACAGGAATTTCACCAAGAGGTGCTTTACAATCACCTTTATCGTAAGCTCTTACCGTCTTGGATTTCTTCTTTTTTTTAATTTTGATCTCTTTTTTGCTTTTAACTTTTTCATTTTTATTTCGTTTAAAATTGTCACCTTTTCCTTCTACATTTTTTTCTGATTTAAAAGGCATTGTTGATGGCTTGGATTGTATTACTGTCTTCCCAGTGTCTTCAGATAGCTTGGATTGTATTACTGTCTTCCCAGTGTCTTCAGATAGCTTGGATTGTATTACTGTCTTCCCAGTGTCTTCAGATAGCTTGGATTGTATTACTGTCTTCCCAGTTGTTGATAGCTTGGATTGTATTACTGTCTTCCCAGTGTCTTCAATCACATCTTCATTAAATGTATCTTCAAAGGTCTTGGAGACATTATCTACTTCTTCAAAAAGAGAGACCATTGATTCATACAGTTGATCAGAAGAATCTTTTCTCACCAATGTCATTCTTCCATCTATACCTGAAAATACAAGCACACACAGTAAATTTCCAAATATTGATATAAGAATTATTGAAATTCTAAATAAGGCCATACTTAATTAATTGCTAGATTATCATCCCTGCCCACCATCATCCCTGCCTGCCAACATCCCTTTTTATGCCACCCCAGCAATCTTTATTTCTTAAAAAAAAAAGCAGCAGAAAAAAATCGCTTTGACGCCAATTTCCCAAAAAGCTTTCCGCATTTTACCGCTGTTTCGAGAGCCACAATTAATGTAAACCTGTCCGACAAAGGGGCCGTAAATCTAGTAATACTGGGTCGATTTTGACGCCAAAATGATATGCACATCTTGACATCATAGGTAAGCATCCTGTAAAGTTTCGAAGCAATCGGTTGAAAACTGTGGGAGAAGATAGACACACAAGATATTCTGATGTAAAATTTGACGAAACAGGCCTGTAACTCCAGTAATACTAAGTCAATTTTGATGCCGAAATATATGCACATCTTGACATCATAGGTAAGCATCCTGTAAAGTTTCGAAGCAATCGGTTGAAAAGTGTGGGAGAAGATAGACACACAAGATATTCTGATGTAAAATTTGACGAAACAGAGGCCGTAACTCCAGTAATACTAAGTCAATTTTGATGCCGAAACATATGCACATTTGACATCATAGGTAAGCATCCTGTAAAGTTTCGAAGCAATCGGTTGAAAAATGTGGGAGGAAATAGACACACAAGATATTTTCACGTAAAATTTGACGAAAAAAGGGCCATAATTCCAATAATACTCGGTCGATTTTGGCGCCGAAACGATATGCACATCTTGACATCATAGGTAATTAAGGATCCTGTAAAGTTTCAAAGCAATCTGTTTAAAAGTGTGGGAGCAGATAGACACACAAAGTTTTCGGGACGGAAGGAAGACGGACGGACATGGCAACAGGTAAGCATCTTGTAAAGTTTCGAAGCAATCGGTTGAAAACTGTCGGAGGAAATAGACACACAGGATATTTTGATGTAAAATTTTATGACAAAGGGGCCATAACTCTGGTAGTACGGGGTCGATTTTGACGCCAAAACAATATACACATCTTGACATCATAGGTAAGCATCCTGTAAAGTTTCGAAGCAATCGGTTGAAAACTATGGGAAGTGGTAGACACACAAGATATTTGGACGTAAAATTTGATGACAAAGGGACCATAACTCTGGTAATGCTGTGTCGATTTTGACGCCGAAACAATATACAAATCTTGACATCATAGGTAAGCATCCTGTAAAGTTTCGAAGCAATTGGTTGAAAACTGTGGGAGGTGAAAGACACACAAGATATTTTGACGTAAAATTTGATGAAAAAGGGGCCATAACTCCAGTAATATTATACTGGGTCGATTTTGATGACGAAACTATATGCACACCTTGGCATCATAGCCTAGGTAAGGATCCTGTAGAGTTTCAAAGCAATCGGTTGAAAAGTGTGGGAGGAGATAGACACACAAACTTTTCGGGACGGAAGGAAGACGGACGGACAAGGCAAATGCTATATGCCTCCTCACGGAAGTAACCTAGTAGTATGTGTTACTATTTTTGCTTTGTGCCGAGGCAATATTCCATTTGTGGTATAAAATAAAAGTTCACCGTCTGCCCCTATTAAAATAAATTTGGATGATAAACTAGCAATTAATTTATTATGGTCTAAGCCTAATCAGGGATGTATTACAGGACAGAGCAGGAACATGATAATGGAAGCTGTTTAGCACAAGGAGACCATATTTATATATGCCAGTACATCAGCAGGGACTGGAAGTAGGGATTATGTCCCGGGTGTTGTATTGTCATATGTCGTTTTATAACAGGCACTCTCTGACCACGCACTCCAGTCTGGAACACTGACTATTGCTGGTCAGTTTCCTATTTACATTACAATGAATAACATCGTAATTACAGATTATTAATTAGAACACGTTGCTCGTTCTCAGTTATTTATAGTACTACATTAACACTGTTAAGACTATAGGCTTAACATAACATGGTGTAAGAAACAGGATTTAACCTGCAAACACAAATAGTTGGAATTTAAAAAACTTCCAAAAACAGGAATTACAAAATGTGTACAAGTTTGAATTCTTTAACATTACCAATATGGATCTATCTGGAATTCCGACACCCCACATGGACTGGGAATCAAAAAACTTACCAGCAAGTTGGAAAAAATTCCAGCAACTTTGTGATTTAATTTTTGCTGATCCTTTAAAGCAAAAGTCATAGGAAGTGAAAATCACGTATCTCCTTTTATGGATTGGTGATACCGGTAGAGACAGTTTTAATACCTGGACAATACCTGTGAGCGATTTGCCAGGCATGTCCAGCCGAAGCTAAATGTGGTGTTTGCTTGCTTCAAATTTAACAATGAAATCCAAGGAAGCAACACAGTGGATCAATTCATAACACAATTGAAATAGTTGGCTATTGACAGCCAATTCAATGACGCTGACAACATGATCCGTGATAGAATCGTATTTGGGGTAAACTCCAGGAAAATACAAGAACGTCTCATAAACGAAGGAAAAGCACTGACAAAAGTGACAATGGACAAAGCCATCCAGATATGAAACAAGAGGCCCAAGAGGGCCTGTGGACGCTCTACTGGCTCAAGATAAAGTTTATGTATAAATGTATAAGGAGCCATAAGTCTTTCAAAAACCATTCAACCGGAACATGGCAATGACAGGTGCAACTAGGCTTAGTACTGATCATTCTCGCCAAGATCGCTGAAATCTGGCAAAGAGTTCAGAAGAGACTCATCTGGACAAAGTTTGTGTATTAAAACATTTAAAGGGTCACAACTCTGCCAAAAATCATTCAAATATGGCCATAATATGCACAACTAGGCTTGATACTGATCATCCTTGTCAAGTTCCGTCTATATCCAGCCAGGGGTTCAGGAGAACTAGCCCGGAAAAAAATTGTGGTATCAAAAAATCCTTTAAAGGGCCATAACTCTGCCAAATATCTGTAAACCGGAACGTGACAATGACATGCACAGCTAGGCTTGGTGCTGATCATCCCTGCAAAGTTTCATTGAAATCTGGCGAGGGGTTCAGGACAAGTAGATCAGACAAAGTTTGTGTATTAAAACCTTTAAAGGGCCATAATTCTGCAAAAAAATCATTTAACCAGAATACGCCAATGATTTGCACAACTAGACATGGAATTGATCATCCCTAAAAAGATTCGTTTAAATCAAGCCAGGTTCAGGAGAACTAGTCAGAACAAAGTTTGTGTATTAAAACCTTTAAAGGGCCCTAACTCTGCCAAAAATCATTCAACCGGAACACGGCGATGATGTGCACAACTAGATATAGAATCGATCATCCCTAAAAAGTTTTGTTTAATCCGGCCAGGGGTTCAGGAGAACTAGTCAGAACAAAGTTTGTGTATTAAAACCTTTAAAGGGCTATAACTCTGCCAAAATCATTCAACTGGAACACGGCGACTATGTACAACTAGGCTTGGTACTGATCATCCCTGCAAAGTTTCAATGAAATCCGGTCAAATGAAGGCCCCTTCATCTTAATGAGGCCAAGATGTAGTATATTTCAGAAAACCAAGGGCCATGACTCCGATGTAAATGGTCCAATCTGGATGGTATTCGAACTCTTCCAAGCTTTCATTGATATTAACAATCTGGTAAAGTTTCTTAAAGATCGGATGAAAGATGAAGGCCCTATCGTCTTAACGAGGCAAAATATAGGATTTTTAACTAATTCAAGGGCCATAACCCCACTGTTACTGGTCCAATCTAGCTGGTTTCCAAACTTGACCAATCTTTCATTGATAGGAACAATCTCATAAAGTTTCATAAAGATCGCATGAAAAATTAAGCCCTATCATCTTAACGAGGCAAAATATAGCATTTTAACTAAATCGAGGGCCATAACTCATCTGTTACTTGTCCGATCTGGCTGGTTTTCGAAATTGTCTGAGCTGTCATTGATATAAACAATCAGGTAAAGTTTTGTAAAGATCAGATGAAAGATGAAGGCCCTATCGAATTAACGAGGCAAAATATAGCATTTTTAACTAAATCAAGGGCCATAACTCCGCTGTTACTGGTCCGATCTGGCTGGTCTTCGAAATTGTCCGAGCTTCCATTTATATAAACAATCTGGAAAAGTTTGGTAAAGATCGAATGAAAGATAAAGGCCCTATCGTCTTAACGAGTCAAAATATAGCATTTTTAACTAAATCAAGGGCCATAACTCCGCTGTTAATGGTCCGATCTAGCTGGTCGTCGAAGGTGTCCGAGCTTTCATTTATATAAACAATCTGGTAAAGATTGGATGAAAGATGAAGGCCCTATTGTCTTAATGAGGCAAAATATAGCATTTCAACGAGGCAAAATATAGCATTTTAACTAAATCAAGGCCATAACTCATCTGTAACTGGTCCGATCTGGCTGGTTTTCGAAATTGTCTGAGCTGTCATTAATATAAACAATCGGGTAAAGTTTTGTAAAGATCAGATGAAAGATGAAGGCCCTATCGAATTAACGAGGCAAAATATAGCATTTTAACTAAATCAACGGCCATAACTCCGCTGTTACTGGTCTGATCTGGCTGGTCTTCGAATTGTCCGAGCTTCCATTTATATAAACAATCTGGTAAAGTTTGGTAAAGATCGAATGAAAGATAAAGGCCCTATCGTCTTAACGAGTCCAAAAATATAGCATTTTTAACTAATCCAAGGGCCATAACTCCCCTGTTAATAGTCCGATCTAGATGGTCGTCGAAATTGTCCGAGCTTTCATTGATATAAACTATCTGGTAAAGTTTGGTAAAGATTGGATGAAAGATGAAGGCCCTACTGTCTGAATGAGGCAAAATATAGCATTTTTAACTAAATCAAGGGCAATAACTCCGCTGTTAATGGTCCGATCTAGTTGGTTTTCAAACTTGTCCGAGCTTTCATTGATATTAACAATCTGTGCAAGTTTGGTAAAGATCAAATAATAATGAAGGTGCTAGAGTGTTCACAAGGCTTAATATGGCATTTTTTCAGCAAAACAAGGCCATAACTCCGGTGAAATTATTTCGATCTTGCCGGTTTTCGAACTTGTCCGAGCTTTCATTGATATAAAGACACTGGCAAAGTAAAGTACAGGTCCGATTAATATTGAAAGCCCTAGAGTGTTCACAAGGCAGAAAATAGCATTTTCGAGAAAAAACAAGGGCCATAACCCAATTTAGCGGATTTTCGAACTTGTCCAAGCGATCATTGGTATTAACAATCTGTGCAAGTTTGGTCACGATCAAATAATAAATGAAGGTGTTAGAGCGTTCACAAGGCAGAAAAAAGCAATTTTCAGAAAAAACAAGGGCCATAACTCTGGTTTTACCGACCCAATTCAGCTGATTTTCGAACTTGTCCAAGCCATAATTGGTATTAACAATCTGTGCAAGTTTGGTAACGATCAAATAATAAATAAAGGTGCTAGAGTGTTCACAAGGCAGAAAATAGCAATTTTCAGAAAAGACAAGGGCCATAACTCCGGTGTTACCAAACCGATATGGCTGGTTTTCGAACTTGTCTGAGCTTTCATTGATATTAACAATCTGTGCAAGTTTGGTAAAGATCAAATAATAAATGAAGGTGCTAGAGTGTTCACAAGGCTTAATATGGCATTTTTCAGCAAAACAAGGGCCATAACTCCGGTGAAATTATTTCGATCTTGCCGGTTTTCATACTTGTCCGAGCTTTCATTGATATAAAGACACTGGCAAAGTTAAGTAAAGGTCCGATTAATATTGAAAGCCCTAGAGTGTTCACAAGGCAGAAAATAGCATTTTCGAGAAAAAACAAGGGCCATAACCCAATTTAGCTGATTTTCGAACTTGTCCAAGCGATCATTGGTATTAACAATCTGTGCAAGTTTGGTCACGATCAAATAATAAATGAAGGTGTTAGAGCGTTCACAAGGCAGAAAAAAGCAATTTTCAGAAAAAACAAGGGCCATAACTCTGGTTTTACCGACCCAATTCAGCTGATTTTCGAACTTGTCCAAGCCATAATTGGTATTAACAATCTGTGCAAGTTTGGTAACGATCAAATAATAAATAAAGGTGCTAGAGTGTTCACAAGGCAGAAAATAGCAATTTTCAGAAAAGACAAGGGCCATAACTCCGGTGTTACCAAACCGATATGGCTGGTTTTCGAACTTGTCCGAGCTTTCATTGATATTAACAATCTGTGCAAGTTTGGTAAATATCAAATAATAAATGAAGGTGCTAGAGTGTTCACAAGGCTTAATATGGCATTTTTCAGCAAAACAAGGGCCATAACTCTGGTGAAATTTATCCGATCCGGCTGGTTTTCGAACTTGTTCGAGCTTTCATTGATATTAAGACACTGGAAAAGTTTCGTAAAGATTCGATTAATAATGAAGGCCCTAGAGTGTTCACAAGCCAAAAGTTAACGACGGACGACAGACGACTGACGACGGACGGACGACGGACAACTCACCATCCTATAAGCTCTTCTGGCCTTTGGCCAGTAGAGCTAAAAATTGTGAGTAATCTCAAGAACAACTGAGAACAATGGCATCATCTTCCGCCGCACCAGAGGTTCACGCCATCAACCACTACCAGCAGCGTCCACAAAGAGGACCAGGACCTGCACCGGAAAAGGGACAGCCGACGGGACCGGCATTGAATTCTAATCAGAGACGAAAGGGACAGCCGGCGAAAACAACGAAATTTGACAATTGTGGATATATGCACACTAAAAACAAGTGCCCTGCACATGGAAAAAATGTAACAATTGCAAGAAATAGAACCATTTCTCCAAGATGTGTCGATCAAATTCAGTGAACGAAGTGTCTGACAATTTCGCAGGACTCTGTGTATTCAAAAATTAGGAATAATCAGGCATTTGTGGCAACTGAGGTAAGCAACATATATTATACCACTACATATTTACAACACACTAGGTGTAGTCATGCCCCTAAACAAGAGGGTCAAGACAGCCTGTGGACGCTCTACTGGCTAACATGGCTCTTAACATCGCTGAAGCGAGTGACTGCCATTTACGTTTTTTTGAAAGTTTCCGGCAAAAAACAGCTTTTTGACTAAATCAAGGGCCATAACTAAAGAATCTGGTAAAGTTTGGTAAAGATCAGATAGATGAAAAATGAAGGCCCTACCGATCTGACTGGTTTTCAAACCTATCCGAGCTTTCATTGATATTAACAAGATGGTAAAGTTTGGTAAAGATCGGATGAACAATGAACCCCCTATCGTCTTAACGAGGCAAAATATAGCATTTTGAACTAAATCAAGGGCCATAACTCCGCTGTTACTGGTCCGATATAAATGGTTTTCGAACTTGTACGAGCTTTCATTGATATTAACAATCTGATAAAGTTTGGTAAAGATTGGATGAACAATGAACAATGAAACCCCTATCGTCTTAACGAGGCAAAATATAGCATTTTTAACTAAATCAAGGGCCATAACTCCGCTGTTACTGGTCCGATATGGCTGGTTTTCGAACTTGTTCGAGCTTTCAAAGACATTAGCAATCTGATAAAGTTTGGTAAAGATCAGATGAACAATGAAGCCCCTATCGCCTAACAAGGCAAAATATAGCATTTTTAACTAAATCAAGGGCCATTACTCTGCTGTTACTAGACCGATATAACTGGTTTTTGAACTTGTCCGAGCTTTCATTAATATTAACAATGTGGTATAGTTTGGTAAAGATAGGATGAAAAATGAAGGCCCTATCGTCTTAACAAGGAAAAATATAGCAATATAGCATTTTTAACTAAATCAAGGGCCATAACTCCGCTGTTACTGGTCCGATCTGGCTGGTTTTCGAACTTGTCCGAGCTTTCATTGATATAAACAACCTACATCGTAGTGACAAAACACCAGCAATTCTAGGTCATGTATTGACTTTGAACTGATTAAGTTAGTGTACTCCCTTGATAAGGAAGAGTCTGCAAGACAGACGGATGACATGCATCCCTTGAATAATAAATAGTACAGCTCCTTCGTGCAAAATATTGAATGAATTGTGCACTTTGGGTTAAAAGCATGAAACTTGGCACAGTAATAGATGACATCATATCAAACAGTTCTGGCTATAGGGCCAAGCAAAAAAATCCAATATGGCGCCAAATTCAAAACGGCCGTCAAAAGTCCTGAAATTACACCTACTGTCTTTAGAGATATATAATAACACAAAAATCAATAAATATTGTACAATTTAATGTAAACATCTTCACTACAATAGTAAAATTCAATAATTATACAATTGATGCTCAAAATGAAAGTTTAATAGTAAAACAAATAAAAAATTGTGATAAAAAATATAATTTTCCAAGATAAAACCATATTTTTACGTTCATCGGGTAGTTTTTAATGCTATTTTTGGTATTTTCAAATGAATAAATACATCATAGATACATGTGGTTGTAATAATCACTTATTATCTTCTCTCTGTTCATTTAATTAGCGAAATCCAATCCACTACCAATACCTAATTGGTAATTATTACAACTGTGTAAATATTATGGTTAACTACTTTCAGTTTGACAGATGAATAGGTATGAAAGCACCAATTATTTTCCCCATAGACACCAATGTTAAAGTGTCACATATTAATGATTTGCTGCAAATTCAACTCAAGTATGGATAATGCAGCAGTGTAATGTTCATATAGAAAACTATTTTTCGACTTGAAAAATCACCAGAAAACGTGGGGTCACAAGACATGTAAGAAAGTTCTTGTTTGTTTACTAAACAGGTCAAGGGTACAGCTGTTTTTATTGATCGACTGTTTTCATTGCTCACAAAGTGTAAGCATAGAGTCGAAATTTCGAAAATGTTCATCAGTGATCCAGTAAAACCTATTAATACGCTTCTTATACATATAACCACAAAATCGAATAGAAATGGGCAGTTTTCCCCTACTTATAATGCCCATTTCCATCGAAAAAGGAGGGATTACTTTTTATTATAGGAACTACATTCGACTACACCTCGGAGGTTCACATGTAATTGGTGGTGGTAAACCTGAATAGCATTGTTTTAGTTTCTGATAAAAATGTTAATATTACTCCAAAGCTTTTCATCTAAATAGTATGTCTTTATGCATGTGCTTTTATGCAAAAATCCTGATTAAATCTATTGTTATTTTAGTCTCATATTTGTAAACACTGATCATTGATTTAGGTAATCATTACTGACAAAAAACAGACAGCCTACAGGTGTCACACTACAACATACTCTTGATGAGATTTTGTAATTTTATATTGAATGAGTACTACAGTGCAAATCCTTTTCAGACCGAATATTACATGGATATGCAAGCTAACGCCCTCCTCCCCCGATCCCATCCCTTTTACACACAACTTTAAAGGGACGCACTGCGATCTTAAAACATGGGAGACCCCTTAAATTTTCCACATAACTTGCATATAATTTGCAAATCATTAATATGAATTATTATAATAGGTCAAAGCAAAATGCTTTTACATATTACTAACTGATGAATATATTGCACCAATAATATATTTAAATATATGGTATAATAAATATGTGGTATAATAAGAAAGAATATTTACAACTCAACATTTTATTTAATTATATTCAAGCAGATTTAAATGATGCTCGATTAATAAATCGAGCTGCTAATTATACGCAGCATTTCACGCCCAACATAAGCTGAACAACAGAAGTAAACAAGAGCTGTCGGAGAACAGCGCAGCTCGACTATTCGATTTTTCAGAGAATAATAAATTTATAGCTAGTATATACCATCAGAAAACAAGGCTACAACAATGTGGGGTGGGGTTGGGAGCACAACATAACTATGTGTAAGAATTGACCAAAACTACAGAAATAAAAAAATAAAAATATATAAAAATTCGAATTTTGAGTGGGGTGCGGGGTTGGTGTGGGAGTGAGGTGGGGGTGGATGGTGGGGGGAGTGGGGGTGGTGAATGAAGAAACATATGTTTAAGAATTGACTAAAACAACAAAGAAATACGTAAAAAAAAAAAAAAAGTGTGGGGAGTGGGTGAGAGGCGGGGTTAGGTGGTGGGTGTGGGGCTGGGAGGGGGCAACATATATGTGTAAGAATTGACAACAGCAACACAGAAATATGTAAAAAAAATAGTTCCAAGTGGGGGTGGGGTGGAGCGGGGGTCAGAGGCGGGAGTGGGTTGTGGGGGGGGGGGCATATATGTGTAAGAATTGACAACAACAACAAAGAAATATGTAAAAAAAACAATAAAACATGTCAAAAAATTAGATTTTCAAGTGGGGTAGGGGTGTGGGGGTGGAGCGGGGGTGAGAGGCGGGAGTGGGTTTGAGGGGTGGGGGGTGGGGGGGGGGATGGGCAACCAATATGGGTGAAGTAATAAGATGCATAATGCTATGACAAATCCAAAACCAAAATTATAGATATATAAATGCTTACATGCAAACCCAGATCTGCCTTTATTGCACATTTTATGGGCCATCACATTTTGGGTTCCATGGGAGCCCAGAATTTGCAGAAGACAAAATTACTTATCCAACCCTTTACAACATACTATAAGGAAACCAATTCCAAAATTTAGTTCAGCTAGCACAAGAAATGTAAGAGATATATAGACCTGTAAACACAGCTTACACGCAAAATTTGATGTGAAACAGACATATTTTAAGGGCTATCAGAATTTGGGTTCCATGGGAGCCCAGGGGTTAAGGGAACCAAAATTGCTTATGCAGCCCTTAAGATAATGCTATAAGGAAGCCCATGGCCAAATTTGGTTGTGCTAGAGTAAGGATTGTAAGAGACATAGACCTGTAAACACAGCTTACACGCAAAATTTGATGTGAAACAGACATATTTTAAGGGCTATCATAATTTGGGTTCCATGGGAGCCCATGGGTTACAGGAACCAAAATTGTTTATGCAGCCCTTAAGGTAATGCTATAAGGAAGCCCATGGCCAAATTTGGTTGTGCTAGGATAAGAAATGTAAGAGATATAGACTTGAAAACACAGCTTACACGTAAACCTTGATGTGGGACGCCGACGCCGACCCCTTGGTGATTACATAAGCTCTCTTATTCTTCGAATAGTCGAGCTAACCAACAGATAACGTCGGTGGCCATGATACGCAATTCTATGGTGAAGACCACATAGTTGTGAGTTTGGAGGGCTACATACTGAACTAGAAGCTATGAAAACACTAGGTGTCTGGTTGGAGGGCAGTGGATGGACCTCTGCCATAACACAAGCCAATATTGCCACATCTGGCAAAGCAGATTCGTTCCTTAAAGCCAGTCATATATCACGAACACGCCATGCGCACCAAGTCGCTGCAAGCAGCTTGTACATTTTGATGACAAAGGCCTATGAGGCCTACACTAGTTCTATGGGTGACCAGTGTTTTAACCTTTAAAGAATGGCAAGAGGAAAGAAAAAGTTCTCAGTTCCAATATTACTTTGCAATTTTAATTGCTAGTATTTTTGTTCGTTAGATCCTTAAGAGAGGGGAATTTCAAGCTGTATATTGACTCACTAACCAGACTTATACCTTGTTTTGTTTGCATTAGATCATATCAATTATGCTAGATGGTTACCAGTGCATCTGCGGGACATGAATTGTTTGACAGAAAAGCACCCAGCTGTAGTCACAGAGTTTAACAAAGGCAATTTTGTAATTCAGAAAACCCAGCAGGCCTTTTCATCAATTGTAACTGACCATGCCCATGAGCAGAACAACAAATGTGTCAAAGATGATGGGGGAGCAGTGGGCCTAACAGAAAATACAAAACAGTTGCTTCTGTGGATGGTTATAAGCGAATTTGAATTGTCACAGGATCCTATTAAGAATAGTCAATGTAAGGAACCAAATAAACATCATCACGAACATCAGAAAGGATTTCAATCTACCTTTGCAAATCAAGTTAAATGTAACTGTCTATGTGGAGTTGTGGAGGAAATGGGAAATCATTTTAAGGGTAGTGACCTGCTAGTATTAGAGACTAGAGACATTGTAGATGAGTATGTACATGTAGCTGCCTCAGTTAGTAACATAGAAATAGTAGGAGAAGAATTGAATTGGAATTTATAGTCGCACCAACAGCTAAGGTCATATTGTGACTTTTCCAGCTACCATTGGTGGAGGAAGACCCCAGGTGCCCCTCCGGGCAATTTTCGTGCACGGGCGGGCACCTGGGTAGAACCACCGACGTTCCAAAAGCCAGCTGAATAGCTTCCTCACATAAAGATTCCTAGGCCCCTGAGGGGCAAGTGATTTCAAGTCAGAGACGTTAACCACTCGGCCACAGACGCCCCAAGTAGGAGAAGAGCAGTTCGCCATGTATGTGCAGGAACGGCTTAAAGAGAGAACTGTTTCATTATGTGACCCAATAAAGAAGAACACGTTTCCTTTGTTTCGTTGTCCAGTGAGTCAACGAAAAATAACAAATGAAAGAGAGGCAATAAATTCGCTAATGAAGAACTGTTCATTATTTTCCCAATTCTATGCTTCCTGTCAAGTTTGTGATGGTGACATTGATGACCTTTTTCGCCATGAAAACCAAAGCTACCAAAGCTACCCCACATCACTCTCTAGCTTTGGTAAGTTGTGATCTGGAACAAAATCAGATTTGGTAACATGTCTGCAGAACCACTTTGATGGTGCAGCTATAGTTATCATGTTAAAACCAGCTATAGTTAACATGTTAAAACCTGGAGGAGCCAATACATTTGCAGATTACTCCAAGCAGGTATTCACTCCCTTCATCAAAAGACAACTACAAAATACAAGCAGAGTAGATATTGTCTGGGATCAGTATATCAAGGCAGGGTTCCGGAAATACGGTTGCCCGACGCCCCGGGCAAGTGGATTTTGGGTGCGTGCAAGTGACCTTCGCAAATCTGGTTGCCCGCCACTTGCCCGACGGACATTTCCATTCCAGAACAAATCAAGTGGCAAACTAGCCATATCAGAATAAAACTGGCCGCTGTTTTTCGCCGCTAGCGATTGTTAATAAGATCAAAACAACTTTCGGTACAATCAACAATCTCGCCCCAGGCAGCTTAATTTGTGGCATTATTGCAATAAACAACTAATTAACCCACACGCGCATTTCACACCGTTTGAAAACAACATCCTGACACGATCGTCAAACGTGTGTCCATTGGCCAATGAAATCGCGGCAATTATGTCCGTGACCTTCCAACCATAAGGCCGTTTATTTTGCTCTGACATGCTACATTTTTTTAAAATATTGTCCTGGTTGTATAAAGAGCCAATAACCAAACAAACATATTAAGCAAAGTATTACAAAAGTATTAAAACACTGTGTTTGACCTATTTTTGGAACGTGTCGAGAGAAAAAAATCAAGACCCTACCTACCTACCCTATTTTTTTCCCCAATGTTACCTGAACCACACATATTATTTTGTTTGGCCTAAACATAGCTACTTTCAGAAATCGTTTCCAAATAATCCCTTAACGTCATTTGGACCTTCCACCAATCAAATCAGAAAACTCTTTCTTAATTTGCAAATTTAATGTGTCAAAATAATGATAGACAGACCCACGTGACGTTATGTTTTTGTTTGGATAATTTTGCCGAAGATTTTTTCGTAACGAAAATATATTTCTTTTACTCGAAGCACTCGTTTATCAATGCGCTTTTATGAGGTATTTGGTGTATTTCATTGATATAGTCTGTAATTAAACGTATATGGAAGTGCACACTACACAAATAAGTTGCATAACTTAGCGATATGCGCATGTCATGGGTTTTCGCGATTTTAGAACTTTTTTCTCAAGTTCTGAACTTTTGCTTTTGATAAATAAGGTTACTGTTTACTTCTTAAACAATTCCTAGGGAACCCTAGTAGGAACCCCTATTCATGCATCTTGCTTTCATCTAATTCCCTTTAGTTAAAATACAAAGCCGTAGGAACGTTGCCATATTTGCAGAAATTGGGGGCCAAGTGAATATTTTTAATAACGTTTTTGTCTTGTTTCTTTGCTTGTCGCACATTTAAATGAATACAATAGCTTCTTTTTTTTCTGTCAACTGGTTAATTGTACACACTGTGACATTAAACGTTCCATACACTAGCTGCCAATCTTTTTTTTTGGATGGTCATCAAAAATGATGGAGGATTGTGTGTGTGGTGGGGTGGGGTGGGAGGGCGGAATAAAATGGGTTTGTATACTGTCTCATCATTTTATGATTTAAGTAACACAAAGATGAAATAGACACAAAAAAAAAAATGCATCCATTTGATTTTTTTATATGAATAAATACAATGTATTAACTAATTCATAAAATACACTCTCCCTTCCTTTTCTAAGTATAATGGTCCAAATTATGCGGCGGTCCGTCCCGTTTAACACGAATAATGGTACACCGCCAATTTTTGGGGCAATTATGTGTTCTTAAATGTGGGGCAAGTGACATTATGGGCAGGGCAAATGACTTTTGAAAATCCACTTGCCCTGGGCAAGTGGATTTTCAAAATATTTCCAGAACCCTGCAAGGATAGCCGGCAATGACACGCAGTAAACGTGGTAACGGTGTACGTAGAAGAGTGCAGTCATATTCAAATGTACCTGCAAATTGGAAATCATTCCTTCGAGTTGATGAAAATAAGGTCGAACTATTTAGCTATCTAGCTACTGAATCTGCGGCAAATGAAATTATTGATAAACAAATAGTGTCAACCAAGAACAAGATGTAATCTGCAATCCACCGAGAGAAGATGTAAGTGATATTTTGCCATGTACACATGAAGGTTACTGTTGCATGTGAAAGACTGTGGTAAACAAAACTACAAACGAGTGATGATTAGAACTGTTGATACGGATGTTCTTGAGTTAGGCCTAATAAAAAAACATGTGTGTTTCCGGTTTCCCGACCGTCCCTACTTTATCACCGCCGACCCTAAATATTTTTAGCGGAAAAAAAAAATTAAAAAAAAAAAAAAAAAAAAAAAAAAAAAATTTTTTTTTAATTCAAATGATAATTTTATTAGCCAGAGTTGTTAAGCATCTAATCTGGATTGCAAAGGTTATCAAAAAGTTGCCTTAGTACAAAAATGGCATAATATATGCGAACAATATATATAAAAAAAATATCTAAAAAAAAAACTTTTTCCTACCTACCTACCCTAACTTTTTGACAGGGTGAAACCAGAAACACACAAGTTTTTTTTTTAGGCCTTATCAATTGCTCTCTGCAGTGAGCTTTGTGTTAATGAATTATGGATTACATTTGGCACTGGGAAGCTTTTTCGTTTCATATCTGCACATGGCATATCCGAATCCCTGGGTCCAGAAAAGTCGAAAGCATTGTCAGGTATGCATGCTTTTACAGGCTGTGACCAAACTTCCTTTTTCAGGGGTAAAGGAATCAAGTCTGCATGGGCAGTAAGCAGCATTTATCCAGGTGTCATTAAAGCTTTTCATGTATTGGGCTGTACTCCTTCTTTGCAAGAGTTGGAAGAGAAGATGCCGATTCTGGATCGCTTTGTAGTTTTTTTTTGAACGACAGGACAAGCACGCGTGAAACATCAGATGAGGTACGAAAAGATCTCTTCACACAGAAAGGAAGGTCAATCGATTTAATACCACCAACATCTGCTGATTTACTTCAACACACTAAGGGAGTATAGCATACCAAGCTTGCCAAGAACTACTAAGATGTGGGTGTCAGACACAAAAGGGATGCAGAGGCCGATGTAAATGTGTAAAAGCGGCAATAAGATGTACAGCAATATGTAGGTGTGGTGGAGATTGTGAGAGACAACGATTAGCTTTTCAGGTACACAAACAATATATCTTGGAACAATTTACACACTTTTTAAGTAGTGTATGTATGTATTATCGAACGTAGGATGATAATCATCCTAGCTACATGCTCTGCATAGCTGTAACAGGACCACTTCTGACTATTCAACTAAGTGATAATTGAATATTAGTTCTCATAAGGTGTGTAAGTTTGAAAAGCAGAATATGTGCAGATTTATTTGTTTTGAAAAATTGTGTAATGAAGAAATACTTGTCTTCTTTCCTGGGCTCTTCATTGGACCAAAAAATGTTTAGCCATTTTGGCTAAACCACCTCAATTTTCTTTAGCCAATGGGATTTTTGTTTAGCCATTTTTGGCTAAGCTTTTTTAGCCATTTTAGCAGAATTTAATATAATTTCTGATTAAATATTTGTATAATTTTCTTATCATTAATATATATGTATATATATTAACAAAGTTGAATGATATTAATTCTTTGACAGTTTCTAACAGTTAGATGGTTACATGAACATGGTTAAAACTTGATTTTAATATGTTGCCTCTATTATCACCAATGATTATTTGTCACAGTTGGGGACATGTTCCAATGATGAATGTTGTAAGAAAACATAATTCTAAGCATACATGCAGGTTCATTTTTATGACCTTTTTACATGTTGGTGCGTCGTGAAACCCTTCAATCAATCAAGTAATCAATCAATCAAGAAAGCAACCAAGCATGTACCCATGATGGAAAAAACGGATGACACAGTTATCGTTCTGTTTTGTGTGACCATGCATACAACTCGAAAGAAATGGCTTGCTTTCAATGCGCAAAAACAGATGACACTGTATTGTTTACATGTTGTTTACATGTACGTATCATGGGCTACTTTCAGTTTTGAATAACGGAGTTACAATGTCATTATTTTAGTTAAAAGCGTGTAAATCTTTATATGAGAAAGGTTAATTATTACCATTTTGATAATACGTATCCGTTTCGTTTACGCGCTGTTTTGCGTTGTTGTTGTTATTGAAAAATGCGACTTGTTTTCGGCGAGCTCTTGTTGGGTTTACAATTTTCCTCCAGTGTAGGCACACCAAGTGAGTTGCAGTTAGACGTCGCTATGTAAAACAAGCCGTGTGTAATATAAAGCGCAATTGTCGTAACACAGTCTATAGATTTTAGCTCTTCTGTAAACACCGAAAACCCGTCAAGGATTTTTCAGGAAAACATGGCCGCGCCCACGAACTTGTTCCTTTCGCTACTTTCGCCAATTTCGCCAATACCAGCTGTCAGTTTCAAGGGTTAAAATGACTTTAGCCAAATTGGCGAAAGCACTTGACAAAAGTTTCGCCATTTGCAATTTGATTTCGCCTATGGCGACTGGCGAAGGCAAATGAAGAGCCCAGCTTTCTTGTCGTTGTTTTAACACTTTATCAATACATTATAGACCCTTATTCTATGTAAATGGTCAGACTTCGACCTTTCCTTCCTGATTGCAAAGGCCAAAAGAACTTGCATTAAAATAAAACTAACTTTTAAAACAAGAGGTCAATGACCTTGAAGCTCTACTGATAGATTTTGATAGCTAGGTCAGCATTCCTGTGAAGTTTCATAAAAATCTGTCAAGTAGTTTTTTGTTTAATGTCGAATCAAAATAATCTTCAACAAGGATCAACATCTTGTCATGCTGATCATTTCAGAAAAAGTCCCATATCAATATCACTTACAGTTTTCAAGAAGTAGTCGCTACAAACTTTTAAAAAAAAAATCTGTTTTTAGCCATGGCGGCCATCTTGAATTTCCGGCCGACCTAAACCAATTCTGGGATCAATAAGACATCAAGAGCAACATTCCTGTGAAGTTTCATAAAAATTCGTCAAGTAGTTTCAGAGGAGTAGTTGCTACAAGTTTTTACTATATAAATCTATGTAAACAAAGATGGCCACTAGCGTCCATGTTTAAAGTCGCATCGAAATGCATTTCGATAAGGATCAGTGTTTTATCTACAATTGGCTACATGGGAGTCATTTGACACACTCAGGCAAAAAACAATGCGTCAAAATCCAAACGTATGCGTCACAATGAAACTGGTGATCAATTCTCAACAATTTAAAAAAAAAATATTATGTTCATTTTTTATTGTTTTAATTAAACAAAATACCTTTCAAAGTATTTTATGTAGCCAATTGAAGATAAAACACTGGACTAACTAAGTCTTATTTTATTTTCATACAAAAAAAAAACACGAGTTTTTCAGTTTGGCCTCTGTGCACACAAGTAAATGTACGAATGCCGTGTTATTCTCACGCAACTGTGAATTTCTAACGACTACACCGTTAAGATTATAGAACGCAATCTATGGAAATAAGTGTTGACCGTGCACGCATGGCAGAACATAAATCCTCCAAATTTAATTCATCGCATTCTTTTTCAAAACGTAGCCAGCTGTACGTTCTCAACCATTGCGGGACGAAATTACGTTTTATCTTGCGGGTTACCATTACCTCGTCCTTTGCTGATTGGGACTCGACATTATTGTTGTTGTCATCATTGAAGGTTGGAGGCAAACGCGGTCCATTAACTGTAATTTTGTTTGTTTTGAATCTGCTTTTGCTTTTTTGACATTTTGCGTAGAACGCCAACATCATCTCGGAACAACTCATTTGATTGGACATTCATACAATTCAGCCAATGAAAATCGTTGTTTGGCGACAAGTGCGCGTAAATTACACTTATATCGTGAAAATCGCTTATGACTTAAGTTTATTTTACGGCTCCTTTTTCGGCTGCGTCAATGTTCGGCAACAATATTTGTGCGTCAAATCGGAAAATACTGCGTATTTGACGCATGACGCAGGGGTAGATAAAACACTGAAGGATCAACATCATGTCCTGCTGATCATTTTAGAAAATGTCCCATATCAATATCACTTACAGTTTTCAAGTAGTCACTACAAATTTATTTATTTTAAATCTATTTTTAGCCGTGGCGGCCATTTTGAATTTTCGGCCAGCCTGAAATTTTTCTAGGATCAACTAGACATCAAGAGCAACATTCCTGTGAAGTTTTATGAACATCCATCAAGTAGTTTCAGAAGAGTAGTCGCTACAAGTTTTAACTATATAACTCTATGTAAACAAAGATGGCCACTGGCAGCCATGTTTAATGTCAAATCAACGTCATGTCATGCTGATCATTTTAGAAAAAGTCCCATATCAATATCACTTATAGTTTTCAAGAAGTAGTCGCTACAAACTTATTTTTTAAAAATCTATTTTTAGCTGTGGCGGCCATCTTGAATTTCTGGCCGATCTGAAATTTTGCTAGGATCAATTAGACATCAAGAGCAACATTCCTGTAAAGTTTCATGAAAATCTGCCAAGTAGTTTCAGAGGAGTAGTTGCTACAAGTTTTTACTATATAACTATGTAAACAAAGATGGCCACTGGCAGCCATGTTTAAGATTTTTGAGACAAGGACCAACATCATGTCATGCTGATCATTTTAGAAAAAGTCCCATATCAATATCACTTATAGTTTTCAAGAAGTAGTCGCTACAATCTTGTATTTTAAAAATCTATTTTTAGCTTTGGCGGCCATCTTGGATTTCACATCAACATCAATTTTTTCTAGGATCAACTAGACTTCATGGGCAATATTTCTGTAAAGTTTCAAGAATATCCATCCAGTAGTTTCAGAGGAGTAGTCGCTACAAATAAAAGTTTACGGACGGACGACAGACGACGCACCACGGCATAAGCTCTAGTCAAGCTAAAAACAGTTTTTCACTGGTTTTCGCGCTTTAAGGCCGCCATTTTGAATTTTATCGTCATAGTAATAGTTTTAACACCATAATAATATTATTTTAGGAAACCTTACATCTAGCACCACTAAAATATGAACATTTGAGTTAAAATTACCATACCAAAAAACTATAAAAAAACAAGAGGTCAATGACCTTGAAGCTCTACTGATTGATTTTGATTTCAGGAAGTAGTCGCTACAGACTTGTTTTTTGAAAATCTATTTTTAACCGTGGCGGCCATCTTGAATTTCCGGCCGACCTGAAATTTTGCTAAGATCAATATGACATTAAGAGCAACATTCCTGTGAAGTTTCATGAAAATCCGTCAGGTAGTTTCAAAGAAGTAGTCTCTACAAGTTTTCATTATATAACTCTATGTAAACAAAGCAGCCATGTTTAAGGTCAAATCAAAACGATTTTCGACAAGGACCAACATCATGTCATACTGATCATTTTAGAAAAAGTCCCATATCAATATCTCTTATTGTTTTGAAGAAGTAGTCGCTACAAACTTATTTATTTTAAATCTATTTTTAGCTGTGGCGGCCATCTTGAATTTCCGGCCGACCTGAAATTTTTCTAGGATCAACAAGACATAAAGAGCAACATTCCTGTGAAGTTTCATGAACATCCGTCAAGTAGTTTCAGAGGAGTAATCGCTACAAGTTTTTACTATATAACTCTATGTAACCAAAGATGGCCACTGGCAGCCATGTTTAACGTCGAATCAAAATAATTTTCCACAAGGATCTACATCATGTCATGCTGATCATTTTAGAAAAAGTCCCATATCAATATCACTTATAGTTTTCAAGAAGTAGTCGCTACAAACTTATTTTTTAAAAATCTATTTTTAGCTGTGACGGCCATCTTGAATTTCCGGCCGACCTGAAATTTTGATAGGATCAATTAGACATCAAGAGCAACATTCCTGTAAAGTTTCATGACAATCCGCCAAGTAGTTTCAGAGGAGTAGTCGCTACAAGTTTTTACTATATAACTCTATGTAAACAAAGATGGCCGCTGGCAGCCATGTTTAACGTTGAATCAAAACGATTTTTGACTAGGATCAACATCATGTAATGCTGATCATTTTAGAAAAAGTCCCATATCAATATCACTTATAGTTTTCAAGAAGTAGTCGCTACAAACTTATTTTTTAAAAATCTATTTTTAGCTTAGACGGCCATCTTGAATTTCCGGCTGACCTGAAATTTTTCTAGGATCAATTAGACATCAAGAGCAACATTCCTGTAAAGTTTCATGACAATCCGCCAAGTAGTTTCAGAGAAGTCGCTACAAGTTTTTACTATATAACTCTATGTAAACAAAGATGGCCGCTGGCAGCCATGTTTAACGTTGAATCAAAACGATTTTTGACTAGGATCAACATCATGTCATGCTGATCATTTTAGAAAAAGTCCCATATCAATATCACTTATAGTTTTCAAGAAGAAGTCGCTACAAACTTGTATTTTAAAACTCTATTTTTAGCTTTGGCGGCCATCTTGGATTTCACATCAACATGAATTTTTGCTAGGATCAACTAGACTTTATGGGCAACATTTCTGTAAAATTTCATGAATATCCATCCAGTTGTTTCAGCTGTGAAGTCGCTACAAATAAAAGTTAACTGACAGACAGACGGACGGACGCCGCACCACGGCATAAGCTCTGCTGATCTCTGATCAGTAGAGCTAATAAATAAGAATAATCATATCATTTTGGCGGCCATCTTGGATTTGGTGGCCATCTTGGATTTTTTTCGCTTGGCCCTATAGCCAAAAAAATTTAGTTTGTTAAACTCTACCAGTGTGCCAAGTTTCATGCTTTTAACCCAAAGTGCACAATTTTTTCACGAAGGAGCTGTACTATAAGGAAGACATACATGCTGAACATGCCGATTTGTTCAAAGGCATAGGTCAAGCCCCCGGTGAATGTGACATTAAGATTGACACAAATGTACCCCCTATAGTTCACCCACCGTTCCTGTCGTACTGCGTGACAAACTCAAAATGGAATTAAGACTGCATGGAACAAGATTACTAATAGCGAAAGTCACAACTCCAACGAAATGGGTCAATTCCATGGTCGTTGTTGAGAAGCAGTCAGGCAACCTCAGGGTATGACTCGAGCCGAAAGATCTAAATAAGGGAATAATTCGCCCTCACTACCCTATGCTTACATTAAAGATGTCCTTCCCCAATTGAGTGGGGCTAAGTTTTTCTCAAAATTAGACACTCGATCTGGGTACTGGACCATCAAGCTCTCTGAAACTTCGTCGTTTCTGAATACATTTAATACCCCATTTGGATGGTATCGCTTTAAGCGCCTTGCATTTGGCCTTAAAGCTACACAATCCCGATAAAAGGCACACTGGTACTGAAAAACATCTAACGGCTATTACGAATGTTGTACCAAGTGACTACTGTGTACGTGTGGGTTCATATATACAACATGCATGCTACCTAAATTCACTGAATATTAATGAGATAAAGCGGTACTGAATGGGACGCTTCAGGTACTTTGTGAATCGACCACTGGTCTTATATCGTGTATAAAAGCGTATTTTAGCAGACGACATTTGACCACCGAACTGATGAGACCACTCTTTTGTAGAAAGACCTAATACGAAATACAAGTCATTCGAAATTGGGAAGGAAGCTAAAGATGTACTTACTCAAAACAACCTTATAAGTCCATATTTATATAATCCGAAACAATACCTATAATTAAACGCAGCGGCCTTCTAAATAAAGAACCTTTCCAATTATCCTGTTGCATCAACGAATCTATTATACAAACAAGTAATCCTCCATTTTATGTGTGTGTGTGTGTACTGTATATTGACACAAAACACAAGGGAGACATTGTTTATCAAAACTAGAATATTGGTAGAGGGGACCCCAACCAAGGGTCATATTTAATGGTAAAGATCGAGATACAGTATTTGAAGTTATGCATGCATGGTTAACACATATTAGTAGATTATAAATCACTTTTTTAAAAAATAAAGTTGTCTTAATTAATGCATGAACTGAAATATTGAAAAATGAAATGGAGTGAGAGAGAGAGGGAGAAAGAGAGAGAGAGAGAAAGAGATTGAAAAACAGATAGAGAGAAAGACAGAGAGAAAGAAAGATGGACAGAGAGAGACGGAGAGAGGGAGAAGGTAATAGACAGAGGAAGAGAGAGAGAGAAAGAGAGAGAGAGACAGACAGACAGACAGAGGAAGAAAGCGAGAGGGAGGGATGGAGATGAGAGAGATGGCGTTGAAGGAAGGAGTGAGTGTGGGAGAGATTAAGAGAGAGAGAGAGGGAAAGAGAGAGAGACAGTTCTATATATAGTCTTATACACATAGGAGCCGGAGGGCCCCACACCCCAATGTTTCGGGGTGGGCCTCAGATTTATGTTTTACGGAAAAAATGCAACAAAAAATGTATAAATAGCCAGCATGAACATTACAATTCAGATTGATCATATTTTAAAATCAACAGAAAATATTTTACTCAGTCTGTAAAAACAACGATTCTTCCAGATGAAAAAAATATTTGAAAGATGTTAGCTTCCGCCTGTACGGCAGTGTTAACTAAAAACTGAACGTTTTATTAGAATTATTAAACTTTAAATACTAGTAGTTAACTTATGTAAATCTTTAATTTTCTTTAATTAAGTTAAATGATTTGTAAACTTATTTTAAATGAAAACAAGCCGGTTAGCCATCCTTGGAATTTAACCTAGGAATATCACTTATTTTGGTGTCCGGTGGAATTAACCTCCCTCTCAGCCCTGGATTTTGTTTTGATTTCCTTCCTTCAGTGTGTTGCATTTTCCCCATGTACTAGTATATATTTGTTTTTATGAAAGTACATTCCCAATTCAACCAAGGCTACAGCCTCTGTGTGCCCCAGTGTTTCCCAGTATAGCTACGGACCTGGAAAAGCAGACTATTAAAAGCAAAAGGGTCCTTCGCGATTGAACATATTTATGTATAAAAAACATAAAAATCCCATAGTCGGGCCCTACGGCGTGCCGAGAATAATAAATTGCTCGCGATTTTTTTCCGATCTGATGATGATCCTGTTATTCGGCTCCTGTTTTAGTCCATGTCCCGATTTGTAAGAGCGCTAAGTATCAGCGAATTTCATTGGATTGCATCAGCCGAAGCTACTGATATTATCCAATCGGAGGCTAGCTTACTCATCTCGACGCACGTGTTTAAAAATGGCCGACCGCAAACGAAAAAGTAAAACAATTTTGGACTTTTATCAATCTACCGCGTCGAAAACGGCAAAATCGTGTGAAACGGACAAAAATAATAACTACGAAAAGCAAGAGACGTGCAGTTCTGATAAATCTGCTTATGTTAAGTTCAAAGTTTATAAGTTGAAAGTTCATAAACATGATAACCTCAGACTGAGAGTGTTAAATGATTCATCATTATCAGTGGATTTGGAAACAGAAAGAGAGCTGCAGTGTATCGGATGAGTTAATTTTAATGAAGTTTTATTTTTAAAAAAATAGCATCAAAATTCCCATGGCCCATCATTTTTTAAAATGGCCCCATGTTTTTGTGTCAAATGGGCCATGCGGCCCCTAATTTTTCAAAGTCTGGGCAGATCACTGGCCGGGTGTAATAACAAACAAGAGGTCAAAGACCTTGAAGCTCTACTGGCAGGTTCTGAAAGCTAGATCAGCATTCCTGTGAAGTTTCATGAAAATCTGTGAAGTAATTTCAGAGTAATCATTACAAGTTTTCATATATAACTCTATGTAAACAAAGATAACCATGTTTAATGTTGAATCAAAATAATTTTCAACAAGGACCAACATCATGTCAAACTGATCATTTAAGAAAAAGTCCTATATATATATATATATCAATGATATAGTTTTCAAGAAAGTCGCTACGAATTTGTTTTTTAAAAATCTAGCCATGGTGGCCATCTTGAATTTCGGGCCGACCTGAAATTTTGTTAGGATCAACTACACATCAAGAGCAACATTCCTGTGAAGTTTCATGAAAATCCGTCTAGCACTTTCAGAGGAGTAGTCACTACAAGTCTTTACTATATAACTACATGTATGTAAACAAAGATGGTCGCTGGCAGCCATGTTTAACGTCAAATCAACAAATGTCCCATATCATATCAATATCAATTTTCAAGAAGTAGTCACTACAAACTTGTTTTTTTAAAAATCTATTTTTAGCCATGGTGGCCATCTTGAATTTCCGGCCGATCTGAAATTTTGCTAGGATCAACTAGACATCAAGAGCAACATTCCTGTGAAGTTTCATGAAAATCCGTAAAGTAGTTTCAGAGGAGTAGTCGCTAGAATGTATTAGTCTATAACTCAATGTAAACAAAGATGGCCGCTGGCAGCCATGTTTAAAGGGAGTACATCAGGCTTTTCAGGGGTCTAGGGGTCCGACTTAAAATTGACAAATAATGATATTTTCTATTTTAAAGCGCCTAAACATAATGAATGACCCTAAAAATGACCCCTTAGTTACAAGGAAATTCATTCTGTACAGCAATACGTGCTATCCTATGTTACGCACCAGAGTTAATTACAGCATTTTATGCCCGATTCCGTCCTAGCTATATGGTGTATTCGAAGTTTAAATCTTCACAATATGGTTCCAACATCATATTTTGATGGATATAAGTGTTTAATCATGAATTGGAACATTTTTATAATTTAAGATATTTCTAGAAATATCATGACAGGCCTTATTGTACTATTCTCACGGGTCCAACTATCGGACCCGTTCCCAATGCCAAATATAGTTGTTTTTTTCCCAATTCTGAAATAAAATCCCCTTCCTAGTCCACAGGACGAGGACGAATTTAAGAAAGAATTAAATATTACAAAATCAAATTTACAGTATGTGCGTGAAACGTAAGAAAAACAGCTGAAATATTACCAGGACGCTCTCAAATTCAAACTGGAAATAATAAATATCAACAGTCATGTCACGTGGTTTAGTCTAATATATTTCCCAATCACGGAACGCGTTCGTTTTGGGGTTGTTTATAATAACGGGACGTGGAACTACAACGTTTTGTGAATAATTGCAAGCTAAATTGGAATGATGTTTATTTAACGTTGATGATTAATATAGAAATAAAGAACACGGTTGTAGTTTCAATGCTTTATTGCAAAATATTTACAAAGTCAGGTAAAATATACAAATGTTTACAAGGAAATACTATAAAAATAACAATATTTAAATCATGTATCATGTATTGAAACCAGGTAATTAAAACAACCTGATATTTATGTATAACTAACTTATGAAAATTCCCAATTTGAGGCGTAAAGCGATTAATTTTTTTCCCAATTGGGCAAAATTTACGGTGTAAATTTTCCCAATTTGTCCAGGGTCTTTTCCCCAAAATGGGCAGAAAAAGGCCTGCATCATGTACTCCCTTTAAGATTGAATCCAAAGATTTTCGACAAGGACCAACGTCATGTCATGCTGATCATTTTAGAAAAAGTCCCATATCAATATCACCTATAGTTTTCAAGAAGCAGTCGCTACAAACTTTTATTTTGTAATCTATTTTTAGTCATGGTGGCCATCTTGAATTTCCACCCGACCTGAAGTTTTGCTAGGATAAACCAGACATCAAAAGCAACATTCCTGCGAAGTTTCATGAAAATCAGTAAAGTAGTTTCAGTGGAGTAGTCGCTAGAAGGTATTACTATAACTCCAAGTAAACAAAGATGGCCGCCGGCAGCCATGTTTAATGATGAATCAAAAGATTTTCGACAAGGACCAACATCGTGTCATGCTGATCATTTTAGAAAAAGTCCCATATCAGTATCACTTATAGGTTTCAAGAAGGAGTCGCTAGAAACTTGTTTTTAAAAAATCTATTTTTAGCCGTGGAGGCCATCTTGAATTTCCGATCAGTAGAGCTAAAAAAGAAAGCATTCCATCGATTATTATATCCTGTTTATTGGAACACATGGTGACAAAACTGAATTGTATCTGAATACAAATGCCGACAGACACTTTGACCGTACTGTATATTCTGTATCGAACGGTGTGAATTAGAAGGCCAGGCGTGCACTGCAATATACCACTAAATGAATATCCTGTTTATATTGAACCACATACCTACTATGACGTATCTGTGATTGAACGTAACAAGATTAACACGACCATCATAGTTTAATTAAACAAGACAAATGAAGTCAAAATCAAGTCGAGTTACCTAATGAGCCAGCAAACTTATGTACTTACATGTATCATTATGCATGTATATGTACAATTTGCCGAGTCATTGTCGCAGTTTCACATACGGTAATCTTATTTATTTCGTTTATTAAAGTTAAAACAGAAGTCACTTTATAGAATAAAGAATAATCTCTCAGCTCGTATTTGATTTGGCCAGCTAGCTTAAGGCCAAATAAAATTATACCTGAGTTTACTGTAACCCGACCGACCCGCTGAAAACACCCCCGACTCATTTTTTTTTTTTTGTTTTGTTTTTTTTAATATATATGTTCACGCGATCACGGCCGACTCATGTCTCATTGTCCTGCTGTTGGAACTGACCCTCTTCCGGACTTGCGAAAAATAAATTAAACTGTTTTACCCCTTTGCAATAATTGCAAAAAGAAAAGAGCCAGTTGTTGCCATGCCTTTTGGGAAACAATAACACACAGTAACACAATTTCATATTGTTATCTATTGTAGTTTTTATAATACCACATTTTCCCATTCATCAAAGCTCATCGCCACCTTAAATTAACTTCGCCAAAAAATAAAATAAAAAAATAAAATAAAATGCCTACCTACCTACCCAATTTTTTTCAGCAATGTTACAGTAAACACAGGTATAATTTTATTTGGCCTAAATACTTTTACCAAAGAAACAAATCAGCTACGATCTGAATATATATATATTTTAACAATTTGCTGTGTCATGTCACTGTCGCAGTTTCGATTTATTACGGATAAACAAACGGATATTTTGTTATTTAGTTTGTTTTCAGTAATAGCTTTACTTTACAGAAGAAAGAATTAACTCTTAACGTGTCTTTGAATTAGCCAGCTAACTTAAAAACTTTTCCCAAAAAAAACAAATCAGCAACGGTATGTATATATATATATACGCAGTTTCACATACGGTCAAACAAACCTTTTTTTTGTTAGTTATTTAGTTCGTTTTTAGTAAAGCTATTAAAACAAAATCAATGTATACCAGGGAGTAAGTATACGGGGAGGAGAAACGGATCGTTTTGCCGTTTTATTTTGGCGCGTATGTGTTTCACTACTGTGTTAAAATGACTACTTCCGGTTGCTTCGTGCAGCTGAAAAACAGCAAATTCTTATAATTATTACACTTACAAACTCAATAAAGGTGCGAAATGTAAACATAAGTATTATTTATTCACATTGTGTCCTCTGATACAGAGCGTGTATTTGTTTGCATGTATAAAAGCACATTTTACCAGATGGTTCCGTGTAACAAAGATGGCGCCACTCTGCGCCAAATAAAAAATGGTGATAATGTATAGCTATTGCAAATGAGATATGATACTACGGGTTATTTAGGCATTAATAATAACAAAAAGTGAATCTAGTAGACATATTTATCTTTGTCAAGAAGGTAATTTCAAGGTGGTGATTATAAGACAAAGCCTAAAAAGAGGTGATCATGGTGATGAAAATGTGCCTTTTGAGATATTAGCTGAATTTTTTAATTTTTCAAATTAAAAATGGTGTGGAGCTATTGCAAACGAGATACGAAGTATGGGTTATATTAGGCATTAATAATAACAAAAAAGTGAATAGTAGACATATTTATCTTTGTCAAGAAGGTAATTTCGTGATGTTGATTATAACAGAAAGCCGTTAAAAAAGAGGCTGTAAAAACTGCCTAATTTGAGATGTTTGCTGAAATTTAAACTTTTCACATGTAACGCGCTTACGATCAATTTACCTGTATCGATAAAATAGTAAATGGCGGCGTTCTAGCGAGACAAAATAAATCAGATAAACTAGAGTGTTTATGAAGCCGTTTCTCCTCCCCCTATACTTACTCCCTGAGAATACAGAACTGTCTTTCAACTCATCTATGAAATAGCAGCCATCTTAAATAATTTTCCCAAAACAAATAAAATAAAGATATGTATACTTTTGATCAATTTGTAAGATGGTGAGTAACTTAGAGCAATGCGCATGCGCGCAAAACTCTTAACTGTACGCGCAAGTATTCATCAGTTCATGGGTAAATTATTATTCGGTGGATAAATTAGATTTACAACATGTTTTGAATCCAGGGTATGTAGATCTATGGCCTTTCCGATTCAGGAGCGACCGTTTTCATTCCATTCAATCATATCAGGTATGAAAACATAGAAAGTAACAAAAAAAATCTTCATATTCGATTTCTTGGCACCCTGAAATACGCAGTAGTTTGTTTGCCTACATATGCATCAGTCAGCTGTGCTATGTTAATCATAATGTCCGTTTAAATGCTTAAATCTTGTCTGAAAAACAGCGAAGTTACATCTACATCTATAGTATTATATACGTTGATCTGTCAAAATTTGACAATCATTCAATGGTGACACACACTTTTGAAAATGCATGTATGCTACCTCGCCCACAGGGGTCTGGCTCATGTGCTTTGTCGTTAAATACCAGTTGAAATCGAACAAAAGTGTCCTACATGAGTTGGGAAGACATCTGAGTCCAGCACCCATATCATAGATAGAACTTCATACAAGGATAATCACTTGGCATACAGGTCACAGGGCACGAAAATTCCACTCGTACGCTCGTATTGACGAGTGAATTTCGAATCCGGACGAGTGAAACCCATGAATCGGTCGTCCGAGAGGACGAGTAACATTTCAGTAGAAAACAAAAACAGTAGAAAACAAAAACAAAGAAAATAGTTCTTAAATAGTTTATTAAGCGATTAAATGCAGTAAATAGTTGCAACTCTGTTTATTCACCAATATATTGCAATTTAAGTCAACCGGATATTGGGAAATGACGCATTTCCGTTTTGGGACATACTAAAATGCGGCTCCCGTTCTAATTTCACGGAGCGCGCACGTTACTGTATTTGATTTTATACAAATAACACTTTCACCCGTGAAATCTTTAAGGGAATTTGTCAGCTTTTAGGTGACTTGGACCAGAGCCTTTAGGAAGGGGAATTGCAAAAGTATGCTGTTTTCCTTAACATTTTCTACTAAAAAAGTGTTTTTTTTCACAGGAAAAGGGGGAAATATATTTGAAATCTTCTTCTCTGATTTTGCATGTAGCATCATATAGTGGTCCTTTACCAAGTTGTACAAATGGTGACCCTGGGGTCAGAATAAGCCCCTCACCGGGGGTCAAATTTTTTACATAGAAATATTAGGAAATACATTTAAAAACCTTCTTTTTTGAAACCACAAGGTTAGAGCTTTGATACTTTGCATGTAGCATCAGAGTACAGTTTTCCAGTAGATCGATTCAGGCCCTCGTGGGCCTCTTGTTTTCCGGGTTATGGCCCTTTGAATGTAATGGAAGGCACTAACTTGTTTTGTTCAAATTCCCCACATTGACACTGCCGTGTCAACTTTTATAGGAATACCGATAGAAAACGTTATATTGCTCTACTCTCTACCTTACATTTCGCTATTAAAATTATTTCACTTCATGACCTTCAATCACATCCATTGTGCTTCCCCAAACGCGCCGACTATCTTTTTTTTTAAAGATATTTCTTGTTTAATATATTATTTGTATAAGATATTTTAGGTCTTGTATATATGACTGTTATCAGACTTTTTCTGTCAAAAAGTTGCCTCTTCAATATATTTCTCAGATCATTGTTGGCCTCTTAATATTATATCGTATTGGACGAGAAAAAAAACCCAGCTTTGTATTCGTGGACCGCATTGTATTGTTGTATCATTGTATCGGACAAATAAGCGCTGTTGGATTCTTTTCTTTGAATATTTTTTCATGTATTTTTTTATGCATGCAGAAAATTCACAAACTACATAAAATCGTGTTTTTCACCTTCCAGTGAAAGACATTTGTTCGGAAATAGTTGTTATAGTGAGAATGTAAGTATGTTTATCTGAAAATGGTTCCATATTTGGGTTTACACTTTCAAATATACCCAAAGATATGGGTTCGGATGTTAGGGGTTCGTGCGGTATGGAAGTGGGTTTTATACCCTTTGAGAATGATAACATGTGAATTATTTCTCCAGTGCATGTATTTAAGCAACCAAATATTTTCTAACAATACATTGCAGTGTTTTTTTTTGGCTGTTTTTATAGCCGAAATTCGGTCATATTCCCAATGCCAAAACATACCTTTTTTTCCCAATTAAGAGGAAAAAATTCCCAATTTTAAAAAAAAAATTTTTTTTTACAATTCCCAATTTTATGAAAAATCGCGCTAAAATTCCCAATTCCAACGCCATGGGCTATGTTCCCAAAATAGAGAAAAAAAACACTGCATTGTTATTGTTTAATATCAATGTGTAAAAACATTAAAATAATCAACAAATAACAGTTATTTTAATAATTATACAGTTTTATAATTTTAGTAGCCTGACGGTGCGGGGTTCGGGAGTGGGTTTATACCCCTTCGTGTTTGTACGAAGTTAAAGAACTATCCACTACTTAATTTTGCATTCCGCCATAAAGTTAACCATTGCGGTTCTTTATTTTTTTTCCCTTCAGATTATTATCCTTTTGGGTCCTTTTCCTTCGCGCAACTTTCGAGAAGTCACGAGAAATCACGATATTTTGTTGTCAACAACACTGTGGTAGAGATTATTAAAAATAAATTAGTTTTACAAGCACAATAATGGACGAATTTCAGTCTGGAGAAGAAGTAAGCATAATTAAATTTTTGTTTAGATGTATGATAACTCTTAATAGTGCGTATACATCCATGATTCATAGTTTTCTTCACCATTTAAAAATAGTGACGCATGAATCCTCGAAAAAAAATTGACACTTTTCAGCACACATGGGTCCGGCTCATGCGCTTTGTCGCTAATTACCAGCTGAAATCGAATAAAAGTGTCCTACATGAGTTGGGAAGACATCTGAATCCAGCAGCCATATCATAGAATAGAACATTATACAAGGGTAATAATCAGGCATACAGGTCATTCTCACTAAGTTGAGTCTATGCTGAATAATGTTTTAATTAAAAGAGCAAATCATTTAACTCTACATGCATCCTATAACCAAGTGTTCAAGGTGTCCAACATTGGTATATATTTAAATATCGCTCAATACAGTAATGAGAAATCGTCATCGAAACGTTGAAAAACTGGTCCAAATTTTTAGTCGGAAGACCCGTGCCTAAACACAGTCAACTCTGCTCTTTTAATTAAAACAATATTCAGCATAGACTGAGCTTAGTGAGAATGACCTGTATGCCAAGTGATTACCCTTGTATGAAGTTCTATTCTATGATATGGGTGCTGGACTCAGATGTCTTACCAACTCATGTAGGACACTTTTGTTCGATTTCAACTGGTATTTAACGACAAAGCACATGAGCCGGACCCCTGTGACCTCGCCAACCTTTTTTCCAGCACCAGTGCCAGCAGCTGTGCTTCAATTATTTGTTTATTCTACAATCCCTGCGTAAAATAAACAGGGCATATTTTGAAACGAGAAAAAAGTATAAAACATACTTACCGATGTTATGTTTTGCGTGTCATATCTAGGCCCAACTGCAATACATTTCAATAAATAATTATGCACTTGCGTGTCTTCGTGCTTGTCAAACTTCTCGCGCTTTTTTCTGTCACTCTCGGTGATCATAAAATTCACAATACCCGTATTTTTCACAATCTTTTAAAAATCGGTCGCAACACTTAGGATCCAACAATCAAATTGCATGTTTTGTTTTATTTCTCAAAGGCAGAAACATCGAAATGGATCATTTGCCTTCAAATAAACAAGTTGAAACCTAACTGATTTTAAAAAGTTTTAAATATTCGCGCCAGACAAACTTCACACGCACAGACTTTCAGCAGATCTGAGTTAGATGGACGCTTATAGGACATTAACGAAAATGGATGACGAGAGTGGTAAATGGCTTGGCTACTTATATTCATGTGTTTCACATTTAAAAGTCAGAAAAATAAATGTAACACATTTAATGTCTGATCATTATTCAGACAGTATCCATTCATATTTCTGAAATTGCATTTTCTGACCAAACACCAGAGCAGTGAAGTAATCTCTTCTTACTTCACTGACCAGACAGACCTACCCAATAAATTCACATTTCAGCTGCACCTTTTGTCCAGTAACTTCACAAGTGTCCATTTGTATGAGGTTTTACGTCATTTTCAACACATGTAACTTATGATACTCTAGATTTGCTCATTACTAAAAATGAAGAGGATATTGACAATATTAATGTGCTGCCCTCGCTTGGCTGTAGTGATCATGTTACTTTACTTTTTGACTTTATTTGTGATTTTGAAGAAGTGAATACAGGTGCACCGAAGTTATTGTATCATAAAAGTGACATTGTAGGATTTAGTCAAGAATGGAATAATGTAGACTGGGATAGTTTAGGAAATCTTGAACTTGAAGAAATGTGGAGTTTATTTAAGAATGAGTATGATAACTGTGTAGAAAATCATGTTCCGAAATATAAACCAAATACAGGATCAAAGCCCAAACCTCAGTGGATGAGTTATGATGTTACAAGACAAATAAAGAGAAAACGTCAAGCATGGAATAAGTACTTTGCAACACGAAGGGATGCTGACTTTCAAAGCTACAAAGTGATACGAAATCAGGTTAATGAAGTTGTTAACTCGGCGAAAAGAAATTATGAGAAAACTATATCTCAAAAAGTGAAGAGTGAACCCAAGCAATTTTGGCGATATGTTAAAAGCAAAACGTCGAAAAAAACTGGTGTATCAAGTTTAAAAAATGAAGATAACCAATATGTGTCAGCAAATCAGGACAAAGCAGACGTGTTAAATGACTTTTTTACGACGGTATTCACAAATGAAAACTTGAATGATATTCCAAACGTTGAAAGAAAACGAGTAAATCATAACCTGACTGATATTGACATTAGTGAAGAGGAAGTTGTTAAGGCTCTATCCATATTAGACACTAGTAAATCAATGGGTATGGACAATATTCACCCGTATCTTCTAAAAAACATGGCAGCTATATTTGCAAAACCATTGACAATTATATTTAGGAAGTCTATTCAAAGTGGATCTATACCAAAAGCTTGGAAAGAAGCTAGGATTACTCCCATTTTAAAAAAGGGTACTAGAACGGAACCAAGTAACTACAGGCCGGTCAGTTTAACTTCTATTGTATGCAAAATGATAGAGAAAATTGTACGAAAACACTTACTATTACATATCGAGCAGAACAATTTACTGTCAGACGAACAATATGGCTTTCGCAGTGGAAAATCTTGTCAGCTACAACTTTTACTTGTGATGAATGACTGGTGTAATTTCATTGATGATGGAGATAGTTGGGATACTATATATTTAGATCTGGCTAAAGCTTTCGATAAGGTGGCACATCGCCGCCTTGTGAAAAAACTATGGTCGTACGGCATTGACGGAGCAGTATTAGCCTGGTTGAAGGACTTTTTAACTGACAGAAAACAATGTGTATCTGTAAATGGCAGTACTTCAACTATGAAACCAGTATCGAGCGGAGTGCCTCAGGGAAGTGTTCTTGGGCCGATCATGTTTCTGTTGTATGTGAATGATATACCAGAGATTGTCAACAGCGCCGTGAAGATTTTTGCAGACGACACTAAGTTATATGCCACAACGAATAATTCAGCTATACTGCAAGAAGATATCGATAATTTATCCCAATGGGCGGAGGAATGGAACCTGTCTTTCAATATCGACAAGTGTAAGGTCATTCATTATGGAATTAATAACCCGGAGAATTCATACTCAATGCAAGGGAGGGAACTGTCCTGTGTTACTGAAGAATGTGACTTGGGAGTAGTGTTCGAGAGAGACCTTAAGTTCAGTAAGCATATATCAACAAAGATAAATAAAGCAAACAGCATTTTGTCACTTATTAAGAACTCCTTCAGTTTTGTGGACAAACATGTATTTTTGAGGTTATATACTGCACTTGTGAGGCCGCATGTTGAATTTGCAAATGTTGTTTGGCATCCATACTTGAAAAAGGATATTGAATCTATTGAAAGACTGCAAAGGAGAGCAACCAAACTAGTGCCATGTCTGAAAGATCTTCCATACACCGAAAGATTGACTAATCTGAAATTACCCTCTCTTAGCTACAGAAGCTTAAGGGCTGATGCAATACAGACCTTTAAGATACTCCGAAATTTCGACAAGTGCAAACATGAACAGTTTTTTAAGTTGTCAGGTTCAGTGACCAGAGGCCATTCCCTCAAACTCGAGAAGCCAAGGTGCAGAACTACCTTCACACTACACCAGTTTTCCTCAAGAGTCGTCAGTATGTGGAACCAGTTGCCACAGGATGTTGTACAGGCAAAAGATGTGGAAAAGTTTAAAATCATGTTTGATCGGCATTGGAAAAATGGACAATACCAGTTGTAACAAAATATAGATTGTTACAGTGACAGTTATACACAGCCAAACTCTTTGAATTTTGCACCAAAATTCTAACCTAATATAAATACGATAGTTGTCTTGCTATATATCTGCTACATCGAGAGGGGTTTTAAAAGGACGTAGTCCTTACGACAGAGCCCTTGAAGATTCTACAGGTATTCTACAGGTATGATGTAAGGTTATATATGACGGAAATGTGGTGGAGGCAGACCACCCACTTTTCCTGAGTAGAACCAGTACTGTACACCTCCCGCCAGCCGTAAGAATCAACACTTCAAAGTCAACCTCCCAGTGGTATTCGCACCAGCAGCTGTGAGAGGCGAGACGGTTTACAATGCATCGGTTAACCCCTTGGCCATGGTTGCACTTTTATTATGCGTCCAGTAAGACTAACTTTTAACTTTAACTTATAAAATTGATAACAATTAGAAATCAAATATATCTATATATACTGAAAGGAAAAAGAAATGCGAAACGGGAATTTCCGCTATATATTGTATGTACAATATGCTGCTGTTAATCGAATGGCACATGGCTACGTAAGAGCTTTCCTTTTGGGAAAAATACTAAAACAACACCTAACACAGCAAATAGTATTCCTGCAAAGTTTCATTATTGACAGAGTACGCGTTTGGCGCCAACTTAGGATGCAAAAATTTGCAAACTCTTTACGTTAAAATTTACAGTACTGAACTGGCTCAATTTTTCAAAAAGGAACTGCAACATTTATGAATTTCTTGTTACAACGTGTACTGTGATTAAAACGTCTACAACATCACAGTTGTGTCCTTTCTCTAACTAACTGCAATATTTGTTTTTAAAAACATCTTGGGATTTCCTTGGAATAAATATGGAATTAAGTGTGCAGTATATACAATATTTAGCAGAAATTCACGTGTCGCGTTTCTTTTTCCTTTCAGTATATGTTTAGGTCCTAACACGAAAGTGGAGTGACTGTGTAGTGTTACCTTGTATCCACCAAATCTAGGGGCTAATACCAGATTTCAGATTAGGGGGAAGGGTGTGACCTCTGATCTTTAAATATAGTAGATTCACCAAAAAGAAGAGATAAAACTAAAGGTCTGCCCAAACACATAATATATAACCCTAAGTTTTACAAGTTTGAGAACCGAAATTTATACACACATAATTATTACCTAGTAGAGATGCACGTTTCGTGAAAAGGTACCTATGCATTTAAAACTGACATGAAAATTCAACTGTTTCGCCAATATTGTTACGTATCGACACGGTGTGGCCTTGACCTTTGGCCTAAGGACCAGATTTTGGCATGCTAGGAATATGTATTGTGAAGTACAGCAGGTGCTGCAGCAGCCATTATTTAAAACCTTATAGATTTTTTTCATGAAGTAAAGCCAATAGTTTCTTTATTAACAGAGGTGTCTGAAAGTGTTATACAAAGGATGAAGATCGCTGTTGCAATGGCATGTTTGCGAAGTAAACCTGCAGGGGTGAGTGGCAGGGTCTATGCCCAACAGCTATGTGACAAGTTCCAGACTGGTCAACTGCAGTGGAAACATAAATACGATGAGGCCCAGACACAAATGCTACATATGAGACAACAACTAGCCCTACAGCAGCTTACTTCTGTAGCCACACAGCCTGTGGTGCTTGATGGTTTGTAGTTTACTATCTTACTTCAGTAGCTGCACAGCCCATGGTACTTGATGGTTTGTAGTTTACTATCTTACTTTTGGAGCTGCACAGCATGTAGTACACAATGGTTTGTAGTTTACCCTTTTACTTCTGTAGGTTCACAGCCTGTAGCACATGATGGTTTGTAGTTTACTATCTTATTTCAGTAGCCACACAGCCTGTAGTATACAATGGCTTGTAGTTTTCTATCTTACTTATGTAGGTACACAGCCTGTAGTGCATGATGGTTTGTAGTTGACTATCTTACTTCTGTAGCTACACAGCCTGTAGTACACACAGGCTTGCAGTTTGCTACCTTATGTAGGTTCACAGCCTGTAGTACATGATGGTTTGTAGTTTACTATCTTACTTCTGAAGTTACACAGCCTGTAGTACACACTGGCTTGCAGTTTACTACCTTACTTATGTAGGTTCACAGCCTGTAGTACATGATGGTTTGTAGTTTACTATCTTACTTCTGCAGCTACACAACCTGTAGTACATGATGGTTTGTAGTTTACTATCTTCTGTAGCTACACAGCCTGTAGTACACAATGGTTTGTAGTTTACTTTCTTACTTATGTAGCTACACAGCTTATAGTACAGGATGGTCTGTAGTTTACTATATTACTTCTTTAGTTACAAAGCCCGTAGTACATGATGGTTTGTAGTTTACTATCTTACTTCTGTAGCTACACAGCCTGTAGTACACAATGGTTTGTAGTTTGCTTTTTTACTTATGTAGCTACACAGCTTGTAGTACAGGACGGTCTGTAGGTTACTATATTACTTCTTTAGGTACACATCCTGTAGTACATGATGGTTTGTAGTTCACTATCTTACTTCTGTAGCTAAACAGCCTGTAGTACATGATGGTTTGTAGTTTACTATCTTACTTCTGTAGCTAAACAGCCTGCAGTACATGATGGTTTGTAGTTTACTATCTTACTTCTGTATCTACACAACCTGTAGTACATGATGGTTTGTAGTTTACAATCTGATTTCTGTATATTATTTCTGTACAGCATGTAGTACACAATGGTTAGTAATTTACTTTCTTACTTATGTAGGTACACAGCCTGTAGTATATGATTGTTTATAGTTTACTTCTGTAGCTTACACAGCCTGTAGTACATGATGGTTTGTAGTTTACTCTCTGATTTCTGTAGGTACACAGCCTGTAGTACATGATGGTTTTTAGTTTACTATCTGATTTCTGTAGGTAAACAGCCTGTAGACATGATGGTTTGTAGTTTACTATCTTACTTACGTAGCTACACAGCCTGTAGTACATGATGGTTTGTAGTTTATTATCTTACTTCTGTATGTTCATAGCCTGTAGTACATGGTGGTTTGTACTTTACTATTTGTTTTCTGTAGGTACACAGGCTGTAGTACATGATGATTTGTAGTTTACTATCTTATTTCTGTAGCTACACAACCTGTAGGACACACTGGTTTGTAGTTTACTATCTTATTTCTGTAGGTACACAGTCTGTAGTACATGATGGTTTGTAGTTTACTATCTGATTTCTGTAGTTACACAGCCATAGTACATGATGGTTTGTACTTTAATATCTTACTTCTGTAGCTACAAAGCCTGTACTACATGATGGTTTGTAGTTTACTATCTTATTTATGTAGCCACACAACTTGTAGTGCACAATGGTTTGTAGTTTACTATCTTACTTCTGTAACTACACAGCCTGTAGTACATGATGGTTTGTAGTTTACTATCTTACTTCTGTAGCTACACAGCCTGTAGTACACACTGGCTTGCAGTTTACTACCTTACTTATGTAGGTTCACAGCCTGTAGTACATGATGGTTTGTAGTTTACTATCTTACTTTTGCAGCTACACAACCTGTAGTACATGATGGTTTGTAGTTTACAATCTTCTGTAGCTACATAGCCTGTAGTACACAATGGTTTGTAGTTTACTTTCTTACTTATGTAGCTACACAGCTTGTAGTACAGGATGGTCTGTAGTTTACTATATTACTTCTTTAGGTACAAAGCCCGTAGTACATGATGGTTTGTAGTTTACTATCTTACTTCTGTAGCTACACAGCCTGTAGTACACAATGGTTTGTAGTTTACCTTTTTACTTATGTAGCTACACATCTTGTAGTACAGGATGGTCTGTAGTTTACTATATTACTTCTTTAGGTACACATCCTGTAGTACATAATGGTTGGTAGTTTACTATCTAACCTCTGTAGCTACACAGCATGTAGTACATAATGGTTTGTAGTTTACTTTCTTACTTATGTAGCTACACAGTTTGTAGTACAGGATGGTCTGTAGTTTACTATATTACTTCTTTAGGTACAAAGCCCATAGTACATGGTGGTTTGTAGTTTACTATCTCACTTCTGTAGCTAAACAGCCTGTAGTACATGATGGTTTGTAGTTTACTATCTTACTTCTGTATCTACACAACCTGTAGTACATGATGGTTTGTAGTTTACAATCTGATTTCTGTATATTATTTCTGTACAGCATGTAGTACACAATGGTTAGTAATTTACTTTCTTACTTATGTAGGTACACAGCCTGTAGTATATGATTGTTTATAGTTTACTTCTGTAGCTTACACAGCCTGTAGTACATGATGGTTTGTAGTTTACTATCTGATTTCTGTAGGTACACAGCCTGTAGTACATGATGGTTTTTAGTTTACTATCTGATTTCTGTAGGTAAACAGCCTGTAGTACATGATGGTTTGTAGTTTACTATCTTACTTCTGTTGCTACACAGCCTGTAGTACATGATGGTTTGTAGTTTACTATCTGATTTCAGTAGGTACACGACCTGTAGTACATGATGGTTTGAAGTTTACTATCTTACTTCTGTTGCTACACAGCCTGTAGTACATGATGGTTTGTAGTTTACTATCTGATTTCTGTAGGTACACGACCTGTAGTACATGATGGTTTGTAGTTTACTATCTTATTTCTGTAGCTACACAACATGTAGGACACACTGGTTTGTAGTTTACTATCTTATTTCTGTAGGTACACAGCCTGTAGTACATGATGGTTTGTAGTTTACAATCTGATTTCTGTAGTTACACAGCCATAGTACATGATGGTTTGTACTTTACTATCTTACTTCTGTAGCTACACAGCCTGTAGTACATGATGGTTTGTAGTTTACTTTCTTACTTCTGTAGCTAAACAGCCTGTAGTACATGATGGTTTGTAGTTTACTATCTTACTTCTGTATCTACACAACCTGTAGTACATGATGGTTTGTAGTTTACAATCTGATTTCTGTATATTATTTCTGTACAGCATGTAGTACACAATGGTTAGTAATTTACTTTCTTACTTATGTAGGTACACAGCCTGTAGTATATGATTGTTTATAGTTTACTTCTGTAGCTTACACAGCCTGTAGTACATGATGGTTTGTAGTTTACTCTCTGATTTCTGTAGGTACACAGCCTGTAGTACATGATGGTTTTTAGTGTACTATCTGATTTCTGTAGGTAAACAGCCTGTAGTACATGATGGTTTGTAGTTTACTATCTTACTTACATAGCTACACAGCCTGTAGTACATGATGGTTTGTAGTTTATTATCTTACTTCTGTATGTTCATAGCCTGTAGTACATGGTGGTTTGTACTTTACTATTTGTTTTCTGTAGGTACACAGGCTGTAGTACATGATGATTTGTAGTTTACTATCTTATTTCTGTAGCTACACAACCTGTAGGACACACTGGTTTGTAGTTTACTATCTTATTTCTGTAGGTACACAGCCTGTTGTACATGATGGTTTGTAGTTTACAATCTGATTTCTGTAGTTACACAGCCATAGTACATGATGGTTTGTACTTTACTATCTTACTTCTGTAGCTACACAGCCTGTAGTACATGATGGTTTGTAGTTTACTTTCTTACTTCTGTAGCTAAACAGCCTGTAGTACATGATGGTTTGTAGTTTACTATCTTACTTCTGTATCTACACAACCTGTAGTACATGATGGTTTGTAGTTTACAATCTGATTTCTGTATATTATTTCTGTACAGCATGTAGTACACAATGGTTAGTAATTTACTTTCTTACTTATGTAGGTACACAGCCTGTAGTATATGATTGTTTATAGTTTACTTCTGTAGCTTACACAGCCTGTAGTACATGATGGTTTGTAGTTTACTCTCTGATTTCTGTAGGTACACAGCCTGTAGTACATGATGGTTTTTAGTTTACTATCTGATTTCTGTAGGTAAACAGCCTGTAGTACATGATGGTTTGTAGTTTACTATCTTACTTACGTAGCTACACAGCCTGTAGTACATGATGGTTTGTAGTTTATTATCTTACTTCTGTATGTTCATAGCCTGTAGTACATGGTGGTTTGTACTTTACTATTTGTTTTCTGTAGGTACACAGGCTGTAGTACATGATGATTTGTAGTTTACTATCTTATTTCTGTAGCTACACAACCTGTAGGACACACTGGTTTGTAGTTTACTATCTTATTTCTGTAGGTACACAGCCTGTTGTACATGATGGTTTGTAGTTTACAATCTGATTTCTGTAGTTACACAGCCATAGTACATGATGGTTTGTACTTTACTATCTTACTTCTGTAGCTACACAGCCTGTAGTACATGATGGTTTGTAGTTTACTTTCTTACTTCTGTAGCTAAACAGCCTGTAGTACATGATGGTTTGTAGTTTACTATCTTACTTCTGTATCTACACAACCTGTAGTACATGATGGTTTGTAGTTTACAATCTGATTTCTGTATATTATTTCTGTACAGCATGTAGTACACAATGGTTAGTAATTTACTTTCTTACTTATGTAGGTACACAGCCTGTAGTATATGATTGTTTATAGTTTACTTCTGTAGCTTACACAGCCTGTAGTACATGATGGTTTGTAGTTTACTCTCTGATTTCTGTAGGTACACAGCCTGTAGTACATGATGGTTTTTAGTTTACTATCTGATTTCTGTAGGTAAACAGCCTGTAGTACATGATGGTTTGTAGTTTACTATCTTACTTACGTAGCTACACAGCCTGTAGTACATGATGGTTTGTAGTTTATTATCTTACTTCTGTATGTTCATAGCCTGTAGTACATGGTGGTTTGTACTTTACTATTTGTTTTCTGTAGGTACACAGGCTGTAGTACATGATGATTTGTAGTTTACTATCTTATTTCTGTAGCTACACAACCTGTAGGACACACTGGTTTGTAGTTTACTATCTTATTTCTGTAGGTACACAGCCTGTTGTACATGATGGTTTGTAGTTTACAATCTGATTTCTGTAGTTACACAGCCATAGTACATGATGGTTTGTACTTTACTATCTTACTTCTGTAGCTACACAGCCTGTAGTACATGATGGTTTGTAGTTTACTTTCTTACTTCTGTAGCTAAACAGCCTGTAGTACATGATGGTTTGTAGTTTACTATCTTACTTCTGTATCTACACAACCTGTAGTACATGATGGTTTGTAGTTTACAATCTGATTTCTGTATATTATTTCTGTACAGCATGTAGTACACAATGGTTAGTAATTTACTTTCTTACTTATGTAGGTACACAGCCTGTAGTATATGATTGTTTATAGTTTACTTCTGTAGCTTACACAGCCTGTAGTACATGATGGTTTGTAGTTTACTCTCTGATTTCTGTAGGTACAAAGCCTGTAGTACATGATGGTTTTTAGTTTACTATCTGATTTCTGTAGGTAAACAGCCTGTAGTACATGATGGTTTGTAGTTTATTATCTTACTTCTGTATGTTAATAGCCTGTAGTACCTGGTGGTTTGTACTTTACTATTTGTTTTCTGTAGGTACACAGGCTGTAGTACATGATGATTTGTAGTTTACTATCTTATTTCTGTAGCTACACAACCTGTAGGACACACTGGTTTGTAGTTTACTATCTTATTTCTGTAGGTACACAGCCTGTTGTACATGATGGTTTGTAGTTTACAATCTGATTTCTGTAGTTACACAGCCATAGTACATGATGGTTTGTACTTTACTATCTTACTTCTGTAGCTACACAGCCTGTAGTACATGATGGTTTGTAGTTTACTTTCTTACTTCTGTAGCTAAACAGCCTGTAGTGCATGATGGTTTGTAGTTTACTATCTTACTTCTGTATCTACACAACCTGTAGTACATGATGGTTTGTAGTTTACAATCTGATTTCTGTATATTATTTCTGTACAGCATGTAGTACACAATGGTTAGTAATTTACTTTCTTACTTATGTAGGTACACAGCCTGTAGTATATGATTGTTTATAGTTTACTTCTGTAGCTTACACAGCCTGTAGTACATGATGGTTTGTAGTTTACTCTCTGATTTCTGTAGGTACACAGCCTGTAGTACATGATGGTTTTTAGTTTACTATCTGATTTCTGTAGGTAAACAGCCTGTAGTACATGATGGTTTGTAGTTTACTATCTTACTTACGTAGCTACACAGCCTGTAGTACATGATGGTTTGTAGTTTATTATCTTACTTCTGTATGTTCATAGCCTGTAGTACATGGTGGTTTGTACTTTACTATTTGTTTTCTGTAGGTACACAGGCTGTAGTACATGATGATTTGTAGTTTACTATCTTATTTCTGTAGCTACACAACCTGTAGGACACACTGGTTTGTAGTTTACTATCTTATTTCTGTAGGTACACAGCCTGTAGTACATGATGGTTTGTAGTTTACTATCTGATTTCTGTAGTTACACAGCCATAGTACATGATGGTTTGTACTTTAATATCTTACTTCTGTAGCTACACAGCCTGTAGTACATGATGGTTTGTAATTTACTATCTTATTTATGTAGCCACACAACTTGTAGTACACAATGGTTTGTAGTTTACTATCTTACTTCTGTAACTACACAACCTGTAGTACATGATGGTTTGTAGTTTACTATCTTACTTCTGCAGCTACACAACCTGTAGTACATAATGGTTTGTAGTTTACTATCTTCTGTAGCTACACAGCCTGTAGTACACAATGGTTTGTAGTTTACTTTCTTACTTATGTAGCTACACAGTTTGTAGTACAGGATGGTCTGTAGTTTACTATATTACTTCTTTAGGTACAAAGCCCGTAGTACATGATGGTTTGTAGTTTACTATCTTACATCTGTAGCTACACAGCCTGTAGTACACAATGGTTTGTAGTTTACTTTTTTACTTATGTAGCTACACAGCTTGTAGTACAGGATGGTCTGTAGTTTACTATATTACTTCTTTAGGTACACATCCTGTAGTACATGATGGTTGGTAGTTTACTATCTAACCTCTGTAGCTACACAGCATGTAGTATATAATGGTTTGTAGTTTACTTTCTTACTTATGTAGCTACACAGTTTGTAGTACAGGATGGTCTGTAGTTTACTATATTACTTCTTTAGGTACAAAGCCCATAGTACATGGTGGTTTGTAGTTTACTATCTTACTTCTGTAGCTAAACAGCCTGTAGTACATGATGGTTTGTAGTTTACTATCTTACTTCTGTAGCTAAACAGCCTGTAGTACATGATGGTTTGTAGTTTACTATCTTACTTCTGTATCTACACAACCTGTAGTACATGATGGTTTGTAGTTTACCATCTGATTTCTGTATATTATTTCTGTACAGCATGTAGTACACAATGGTTAGTAATTTACTTTCTTACTTATGTAGGTACACAGCCTGTAGTATATGATTGTTTATAGTTTACTTCTGTAGCTTACACAGCCTGTAGTACATGATGATTTGTAGTTTACTATCTGATTTCTGTAGGTACACAGCCTGTAGTACATGATGGTTTTTAGTTTACTATCTGATTTCTGTAGGTAAACAGCCTGTAGTACATGATGGTTTGTAGTTTACAATCTTACTTCTGTTGCTACACAGCCTGTAGTACATGATGGTTTGTAGTTTACAATCTTACTTCTGTTGCTACACAGCCTGTAGTACATGATGGTTTGTAGTTTACAATCTTACTTCTGTTGCTACACAGCCTGTAGTACATGATGGTTTGTAGTTTACTATCTGATTTCTGTAGGTACACGACCTGTAGTTCATGATGGTTTGTAGTTTACTATCTTACTTCTGTAGGTACACAGCCTGTAGTACACAATGGTTTGTAGTTTACTATCTGATTTCTGTAGGTAAACAGCCTGTAGTACATGATGGTTTTTAGTTTACTATCTGATTTCTGTAGGTAAACAGCCTGTAGTACATGATGGTTTGTAGTTTACTATCTTACTTCTGTAGGTACACAGCCTGTAGTACACAATGGTTTGTAGTTTACTTTCTTACTTAATACGTAGCTACACAGCCTGTAGTACATGATGGTTTGTAGTTTATTATCTTATTTCTGTAAGTACACAGCCTGTAGTACATGATGGTTTGTAGTTTACAATCTGATTTCTGTAGGTACACAGCCTGTAGTACATGATGGTTTTTAGTTTACCATCTGATTTCTGTAGGTAAACAGCCTGTAGTACATGATGGTTTGTAGTTTACTATCTTACTTCTGTTGCTACACAGCCTGTAGTACATGATGGTTTGTAGTTTACTATCTGATTTCTGTAGGTACACGACCTGTAGTACATGATGGTTTGTAGTTTACTATCTTACTTCTGTAGGTACACAGCCTGTAGTACACAATGGTTTGTAGTTTACTTTCTTACTTAATACGTAGCTACACAGCCTGTAGTACATGATGGTTTGTAGTTTATTATCTTATTTCTGTAAGTACACAGCCTGTAGTACATGATGGTTTGTAGTTTACTATCTGATTTCAGTAGGTACACAGCCTGTAGTACATGTTGGTTTGTAGTTTACTATCTTACTTTTGTATCCACATAACCTGTAGTACATGATGGTTTGTAGTTTACTATCTTACTTATGTAGGTACACAGCCTGTAGTACATGATGGTTTGTAGTTTACTATCTGATTTCTGTAGGTAAAGAGCCTGTAGTACATGCTGGTTTGTAGTTTACTATCTTACTTCTGTTGCTACACTGCCTGTAGTACATGATGGTTTGTAGTTTACTCTCTGATTTCTGTAGGTACACAGCCTGTAGTACATGATGGTTTGTAGTTTACTATCTTACCTCTATCGGTACACAGCCTGTAGTACATGATGGTTTGTAGTTTACTATCTTACTTCTGTAGCTACACAGCCTGTAATACATGATGGTTTGTAGTTTACTATCTTACTTCTGTAGGTACACAGCCTGTAGATGATGGTTTGTAGTTTACTATCTTACTTCTGTCGGTACACAGCCTGTAGTACACGATGGTTTGTAGTTTACTATCTTACTTCTGTAGCTACACAGCCTGTAGTACATGATGGTTTGTAGTTTACTATCTGATTTCTGTAGGTACACCGTTGTAGTACATGATGGTTTGTAGTTTACTATCTTACTTCTGTAGGTACACGGCCTGTAGTACATGATGGTTTGTAGTTTACTATCTTATGTAGATACACAGCCTGTAGTGCATGATGGTTTGTAGTTTACTATCTGATTTCTGTAGGTAAACTGCCTGTAGTACATGCTGGTTTGTAGTTTACTATCTTACTTCTGTTGCTACACAGCCTGTAGTACATGATGGTTTGTAGTTTACTATCTGATTTCTGTAGGTACATGGCCTGTAGTACATGATGGTTTGTAGTTTACTATCTTACTTCTGTAGGTACACAGCCTGTAGTATATGATGGTTTGTAGTTTACTATCTTACTTCTGTAGCTACACAGCCTGTAGTACATGATGGTTTGTAGTTTACTATCTTACTTCTGTAGCTACACCGTTGTAGTACATGATGGTTTGTAGTTTACTATCTTACTTTTGTATCCACATAGCCTGTAGTACATGATGGTTTGTAGTTTACTATCTGATTTCTGTAGGTAAACAGCCTGTAGTACATGCTGGTTTGTAGTTTACTATCTTACTTCTGTTGCTACACAGCCTGTAGTACATGATGGTTTGTAGTTTACTATCTGTTTTCTGTAGGTACACGGCCTGTAGTACATGATGGTTTGTAGTTTACTATCTTACTTCTGTAGGTACACAGCCTGTAGTACACACTGGTTTGTAGTTTATGTTCTTACTTATGTAGCTACACAGCCTGTAGTGCATGATGGTTTGTAGTTTATTATCTTACTTCTGTAGGTACACAGCCTGTAGTACACAATGGTTTGTAGTTTACTTTCTTACTTATGTAGCTGCACAGCCTGTAGTACATGATGGTTTGTAGTTTACTATCTTACTTCTGTAGGTACACAGCCTGTAGTACACACTGGTTTGTAGTTTACTATCTTACTTCTGTAGGTACACGGCCTGTAGTACATGATGGTTTGTAGTTTATTATCTTACTTCTGTAGGTACACAGCCTGTAGTACACAATGGTTTGTAGTTTACTTTCTTACTTATGTAGCTGCACAGCCTGTAGTGCATGATGGTTTGTAGTTTACTATCTTACTTCTGTAGGTACACAGCCTGTAGTACACAATGGTTTGTAGTTTACTTTCTTACTTATGTAGCTACACAGCCTGTAGTACATGATGGTTTGTAGTTGATTATCTTACTTCTGTATGTACATAGCCTGTAGTACATCGTGGTGTGTACTTAACTATTTGTTTTCAGTAGGTACATAGGCTGTAGTACATGATGATTTGTAGTTTTCTATCTGATTTCTGTAGCTACACAACCTGTAGGACACACTGGTTTGTAGTTTACTATCTTACTTCTGTAGGTACACAGCCTGTAGTACACGATGATTTGTAGTTTACCATCTGATTTCTGTCGGTACACAGCCTGTAGTACAAGATGGTTTGTAGTTTACTATCTTACTTTTGTATCCACATAGCCTACATAGCCTGTAGTACAAGATGGTTTGTAAGTTACTATCTTACTTCTGTCGGTACACAGCCTGTAGTACATGATGGTTTGTAGTTTACTATCTTACTTCTGTAGGTACACAGCCTGTAGTACTCGATGATTTGTAGTTTATTATCTGATTTCTGTCGGTACACAGCCTGTAGTACAAGATGGTTTGTACTTTACTATCTTACTGCTGTAGCTACACAGCCTGTAGTACATGATGGTTTGTAGTTTACTATCTTACTTTTGTATCCACATAGCCTACACAGCCTGTAGTACATGATGGTTTGTAGTTTACTATCTGATTTCTGTAGGTAAACAGCCTGTAGTACATGCTGGTTTGTAGTTTACTATCTTACTTCTATTGCTACACAGCCTGTAGTACATGATGGTTTGTAGTTTACTATCCAATTTCTGTAGGTAAACGGCCTGTAGTACATGCTGGTTTGTAGTTTACTATCTTACTTCTGTTGCTACACAGCCTGTAGTACATGATGGTTTGTAGTTTACTATCCAATTTCTGTAGGTAAACGGCCTGTAGTACATGCTGGTTTGTAGTTTACTATCTTACTTCTGTTGCTACACAGCCTGTAGTACACGATGATTTGTAGTTTTCTATCTGATTTCTGTAGCTACACAACCTGTAGGACACACTGGTTTGTAGTTTACTATCTTACTTCTGTTGCTACACAGCCTGTAGTACACGATGATTTGTAGTTTTCTATCTGATTTCTGTAGCTACACAACCTGTAGGACACACTGGTTTGTAGTTTACTATCTTACTTCTGTAGGTACACAGCCTGTAGTACATGATGGTTTGTAGTTTACTATCTGATTTCTGTAGGTACACAACCTGTAGTACATGATGGTTTGTAGTTTACTATCTGATTTCTGTAGGTACACAACCTGTAGTACATGATGGTTTGTAGTTTACTATCTTACTTATGTAGATACACAGCCTGTAATACATGATGGTTTGTAGTTTACTATCTTACTTTTGTATCCACATAGCCTACACAGCCTGTAGTACATGATGGTTTGTAGTTTACTATCTGATTTCTGTAGGTACACAGCCTGTAGTACACAATGGTTTGTAGTTTACTTTCTTACTTATGTAGCTACACAGCCTGTAGTACATGATGGTTTGTAGTTGATTATCTTACTTCTGTATGTACATAGCCTGTAGTACATTGTGGTGTGTACTTTACTATTTGTTTTCAGTAGGTACATAGGCTGTAGTACATGATGATTTGTAGTTTTCTATCTGATTTCTGTAGCTACATAACCTGTAGGACACACTGGTTTGTAGTTTACTATCTTACTTCTGTAGGTACACAGCCTGTAGTACACGATGATTTGTAGTTTACTATCTGATTTCTGTCGGTACACAGCCTGTAGTACAAGATGGTTTGTAGTTTACTATCTTACTTTTGTATCCACATAGCCTACACAGCCTGTAGAACAAGATGGTTTGTAGTTTACTATCTTACTTCTGTCGGTACACAGCCTGTAGTACATGATGGTTTGTAGTTTACTATCTTACTTCTGTAGGTACACAGCCTGTAGTACACGATGATTTGTAGTTTACTATCTGATTTCTGTCGGTACACAGCCTGTAGTACAAGATGGTTTGTACTTTACTATCTTACTGCTGTAGCTACACAGCCTGTAGTACATGATGGTTTGTAGTTTACTATCTTACTTTTGTATCCACATAGCCTACACAGCCTGTAGTACATGATGGTTTGTAGTTTACTATCTGATTTCTGTAGGTAAACAGCCTGTAGTACATGCTGGTTTGTAGTTTACTATCTTACTTCTGTTGCTACACAGCCTGTAGTACATGATGGTTTGTAGTTTACTATCCAATTTCTGTAGGTAAACGGCCTGTAGTACATGCTGGTTTGTAGTTTACTATCTTACTTCTGTTGCTACACAGCCTGTAGTACATGATGGTTTGTAGTTTACTATCCAATTTCTGTAGGTAAATGGCCTGTAGTACATGCTGGTTTGTAGTTTACTATCTTACTTCTGTTGCTACACAGCCTGTAGTACACGATGATTTGTAGTTTTCTATCTGATTTCTGTAGCTACACAACCTGTAGGACACACTGGTTTGTAGTTTACTATCTTACTTCTGTTGCTACACAGCCTGTAGTACACGATGATTTGTAGTTTTCTATCTGATTTCTGTAGCTACACAACCTGTAGGACACACTGGTTTGTAGTTTACTATCTTACTTCTGTAGGTACACAGCCTGTAGTACAAGATGGTTTGTAGTTTACTATCTGATTTCTGTAGGTACACAAGCTGTAGTACATGATAGTTTGTAGTTTACTATCTGATTTCTGTAGGTACACAACCTGTAGTACATGATGGTTTGTAGTTTACTATCTTACTTATGTAGATACACAGCCTGTAGTACATGATGGTTTGTAGTTTACTATCTTACTTTTGTATCCACATAGCCTACACAGCCTGTAGTACATGATGGTTTGTAGTTTACTATCTGATTTCTGTAGGTAAACAGCCTGTAGTACATGCTGGTTTGTAGTTTACTATCTTACTTCTGTTGCTACACAGCCTGTAGTACATGATGGTTTGTAGTTTACTATCCAATTTCTGTAGGTAAACGGCCTGTAGTACATGCTGGTTTATAGTTTACTATCTTACTTCTGTTGCTACACAGCCTGTAGTACATGATGGTTTGTAGTTTACTATCCGATCTCTGTAGGTAAACAGCCTGTAGTACATGATGGTTTGTAGTTTACTATCTTACTTCTGTCGGTACACAGCCTGTAATACATGATGGTTTGTAGTTTACTTTCTTACTTCTGTAGCTACACAGCCTGTAGTACATGATGGTTTGTAGTTTACTATCTGATTTCTGTAGGTACACCATTGTAGTACATGATGGTTTGTAGTTTACTATCTTACTTCTGTTGGTACACAGCCTGTAGTACATGATGGTTTGTTGAACTTTTCCTTATTTATGGAATGTTCATTCGTGTCGGCGCCATATATCAGTGTTGTGTTAATGTGCCGTAACACTCAAATCAGTTGAAATAAATAATAACTTCATCTTTTCTTTTATTTTCAAGGAGCAAGTAGAGCTATACAAGCCCTCTTCTAAACTACGACTTAGCTTTCAGTTTAAACCATTTGTATGACGTTTTTTTTCAACACATAAACAACATCTCTTGTTTTTACAAAGGTTCAAATTATTTCTAAATACACTGTTTGTTAAAGTTGCAAACACCTAGTTTCGATTTGTTTTAACACAAGTACATGTATGCATAATCTCCAGGAGTGTTTATATAATTTAAAAATGAGACAAACTCGTGGCAGCTTAATTAGTACCTGATTGGTTCCCTAGTTTTATTGTTTCTGAGGTTTTTAAGAAGTTTGTAAAGATAGAGGATCTTACATGAATGGCTGTGTATTATTGATTTTAATAAACGAGTTGGATAAAATGATAGGATATAAGGCTCTGTCGAGTATCCTACCTTTTTATCCAACGAGTATATTAAAGTCAATAATATGCAGTTATGAATGTAAGATTCTGTTTATCACATAACATTTCTACGACATGATAGTTTCACTTTAATGTTGTCAGTTTACCTTATTATATGGCGGCAATTTGCAAGAGAAATGATGACATCGGACACTTTACGCGGCTGTAACGGGTTCGCTCTACAAATAATGCGACACCTTAAACCAAATTTAACGTTACTAACCTGCATTTTATAAAGTAAGATATCAAATAATGATAAATAGTTAAGGTGTCTGAACGTATTGTATGATATACCATGCAAACACTTGGGATTAAATGTTTTACTGTATATAAACATAGTTAGTCGGTGCTCATTTGCATTTGTGATACACGAAATAAGTCACGGCTTTATTACACTCCCAGAAGCCATGTTATCTGATAAATTTGGTTATTATATTTTCCTCATTTTTTTACAGCCTCTCCATCCAGTAGCCAGTCTATCTTTCCAACACCACCCATGTCCAATCAAATTTCATCTGATACAGATATAACCCAGGGCCTGTCCTCATTGGCCAGCCATACAGCCTTTCTACATCATGTGATCTCTCTACAGACTGCTTCCAGTATTATTACTGATAAAAATGCACATTTGGACAATTTAACTACACAAAGTGTGTTGCACAGTCTGGATTTACTGCAAGTGCATCTTGGGAAGACAGACTATTCCTGGAGAATACAGATGCAGTGTGTTCAAAGTGTTGGAGCATTACTTCAGAAGACAGACAGACAAACAAGATCCGCATTGGTGGAGAAAGTATGCACAGTCTGTCAACATATCATACATCAGATAATATCAAATCAGTCCGTATATCACAGTGTAAGTAAACATAAAACATTGCAGGAAACATGGTTTGTATAATATCTTATACTAAATCAGCTTTTAAGCCAATACTAAATTTGTTTTTAAAGTTTTACTGACTCAGGTTTTAAAACTGAGAAGTGATGCATTTATAAGTGGGAGATGATCTCACCGACAGTTGATTCAGACTATAAATATTCAACAACATATTTACTATTGGTGCTTTTCCTATTTTCAAGAGAAAAGTCAATAGGACTTTTATATAGCAGGTTTTCAACAGCATCTGATTAAATTTACCATTTGAGAAAAGTTCATCCATGCTTTTTTAGGAAATTATATTTGGGAAATACCAAATCCAAAAATGTATGATCCCATGAAACTAGAGAAACAACCACAAATGTTGATCCAAGAAGTCTAAATTATTTGAAAGAAACAATAGTTTTAAAGTTATATTAAAATCAATTCTCTCTTTTTTTAGATTCAAGACAAGCAAGTGAAACTACTCTCGGCATTCAGTGAAAAATCTTGTTTGACAAAACCGGTGTTAGAACTTTTAATTGTGTCCATTCACACTTTCTCGGAAAGTCTACGTGCAGTCGTCAGGACTACTGAGCGTCTGGATCCGTGCTACTTCTGCAACATGTATTACATCCTCGTTGCCATTGAAAACTGTCTCCTGGGACAACTCATTAGAGACTGGGATGAAGAATTCAGAGATTCTGTACGGATGAGATTAGAAGACTGTCTTTTACATATAACAGAACAATTCCCACTTTTTGCGCATGCAATTTGGAAATTGTGTGCTAAAATTCCAGAAGTTTGAAGACTGAATCTTATATTTGTATTTCCTCAGTGGATGTAACTACGTGAACAGGTATTTTGCATGAAAGTAAATCTGACACTTATTAGGAGCACACAGCAACCATAATACATTATTTCCGACACTTAAAGGGACATACAGTGAAGTTGATATATTTCTGACACTTAAACGGGCAAACAGCAACCTTCATATATTTATGACACTTCACACGAACAGCAACCTTCATATATTTATGACACTTCGCACAGCAACCTTGATATATTTCTGATACTTAAACGGGCAAACAACAACCTTCATATATTTATGACACTTCACACAGCAACCATGATATACGTTGGACATTTAAAGGGGCAAACAGCAACCTTCATATATTTATGACACTTAAAGGGTCACACAGTAACCTTCGTTTAGTTCTGACTCTTCAACGGGCACTCAGCAACCTTGATATATCTGACATTTCAACAGATACACAGTAACCTTGATATATTTTTGACACTTAAAGGGGCACACAGTAACCTTCGTCTAGTTCTGAACTTCAACGGGCACACAGTAACCGTGATATTTTTCTGACACTTCAACGGGCACACAGTAACCTTGATATATTTCTGACACTTAAAGGGGCAAACAGCAACCTTCACATATTTATGACACTTAAAGGGTCACACAGTAACCTTCGTCTAGTTCTGAACTTCAACGGGCACACAGTAACCTTGATATTTTTCTGACACTTCAATGGGCACACAGTAACCTTGATATTTTTCTGACACTTAAAGGGGCAAACAGCAACCATCACATATTTATGACACTTAAAGGGGCACACAGTATCCTTTGTCTAGTTCTTACATTTGAAATTGGCACTCAGCAACCTTGATATATTTCTGACACTTCAACAGATACAAAGTAACCTTGATATATTTCGGACACTTAAAGGGGCAAAGAGCAGCCTTCACATATTTATGACACTTAAAAGGGCACACAGCAACCTTGATATATTTCTGACACTTAAAGAGCTGTACCTATATCTATGCAATTTTAATGAAATTGGATCAATCCGATCTTTTCAGATGATTGATTTTCAAAAATGAGGGATATTAAATGAAGGGGAGTCAGTTGCATTTGACCTTTTTCGTAGTCCTCTATAGTAAAGGTTATATCATTTGGTAGACTTAAAAGTATAGGTAGATCCTTTTTAAAGGGCACACAGAAACCTCAATATAGTATCTGACCACCAATATTATTTTGAAAATAATCACCACTCCTTCTTACCGATATGTTAGATAAAAATAAAATGGGCAGGTGTAAATCATGGATTTCAGGAAGGGAAATAATTGTCAACTATACACATTTTCAAATTGTACACTTTGACAAATTAACTGGAATACAACAGTAAACAACATAATGGTTACATATTTTTCATGTCATTTATTAACATTTTATTCCTAAGTATTAAAAACTTATAAAATATACAATCTCACGAGTATCTACACATAAAAGTCACATTTATTATAAAATGAATGAATAACATTGTAAAACTATGATCAAGAATTAAAAGAATAAAATATTTAAACAGACATATTAAGCATTGTGTATGGAATTGAAAACGCGAGACAATATATGTAACAGATGAAATGTCTTCGAGAATATATTGTTGACTGTGCTTTTCATCAGCCCCAGAGAAAGACTTTAGAGCTGGGTGCACTAACCAATATATTAAAGAAATAAAATATTTCCAGCGGATTTCTTATTGTGTCAGATCAATATCCAGTGGGTGAGACTTGAAGATCATTGATACAGAATGCTGTATCCGGTGGGCGGGACTTGATCATTGATACAGAATGCTGTATCAGTGGGCGGGACTTGAAGATCATCAGAATGCTGTATCTGGTGGGCGGGACTTGAAGATCATTGATACAGAATGCTGTATCCGGAGGCGGGACTTGAAGATCATTGATACAGAATGCTGTATCCGGTGGGCGGGTCTTGATCATTGATACAGAATGCTGTATCCAGTGGGCGGGACTTGAAGATCATCAGAATGCTGTATCTGGTGGGCAGGACTTGAAGATCATTGATAATGAATGCTGTATCCGGAGGGCGGGACTTGGAAGATCATTGATATAGAATGCTGTATCCAGTGGGCGGGACTTGAAGATCATTAGAATGCTGTATCTGGTGGGCGGCACTTGAAGATCATTGATACAGAATGCTGTATCCGGAGGGCGGGACTTGAAGATCATTGATACAGAATGCTGTATCCGGAGGGCAGGACTTAAAGATCATTGATACAGAATGCTGTAAGCCCACAATTCTATGGGTTTTTTATTGTAATAAATAAATAAAATAAAATCAAGCATAACACATCTATATAGCTTCTCATATTTTTTTCATCTGCCAAAGCTTGGACATAGAATTCAATAGCTTGGAAATTAACCTTCCAAATAAATACAAAACCGTTTATCACAAATCTAGCCAGGTGTTCAGGTCATACAATAAAGTATATGTGTCAATTAAAAGTATAGGTTTAATGGTTCTTAAAATACCAGTGATTGAATATGCGTAGAATGAATTATGAGTAATTCTTAATTCTTAATTCGACCCTCTAGTTTTGGGGTTTGGTCTGGCTGGTTACAGCTGTTTATATTGTGTCTACAGTTTGTATTTTCAAAATATAAATTATACACAAATCTCATCGTCAGTAGGTTTAGAAACGGTGTACATATGTTGTAAAATTTGGCTCTTGTTGGCGGGATAGCTACTTTAAAATATTACCGTAAAGATTTACAGCAACAAATAATCAAAAGTTAAAATAAAATCAATTGGAAAAATCAAAAAAATCTTGAATTACTCTTTTTCAGGTCTAAGGTCTAAAAAGTACGGTAAAGATAATTCTTTTTTAAAAAATGTCTAAAATAAATCTTTATTTCTTCCAGGTTTTAATTGATACGTACTTAAATACATGCATGTAAAAGTCTTTCTCTCAGTCTGGTGAAAAGAACAATAAAACAATGTACTTCAGTTTCAAAATAACACTGAAATGTTAGCGGATGACATAAGCCACATCCATGGCAATAAAATTATTTAAAGGTAATGTTTCAAAACATAAAATGCAATAGCTTGATATGTTGTGTATTTTCTAAGTTCCGCTATATAATATAAGAATCTTTCATGGGTGTCCGGTGAAGATAGGGAATTCCAACCGGAGGTATACTTTTCCTGTGTAGAACCAGAGCTGTATACCTCCCGCAATCCGCAAGAATCGACACTTCCTCACAAGTCAAGCTCCCAGTGGGATTCGAACCCGCAGCGGTGAGAGGCGAAGGTTTACAACGCAACGTTGTTAACCATTCGGCCACGGAGATGAATCAAGTTTGTATAAACCTTTGCATGTTTTATTTAACCATAATGTACAAATGTTACATACAATAACTAGAAAATGTGTCCAAGGGACCCAAATGCGTCGCTAAAGGATTATAGGTTGCTTACAAAATGGACTAACAAACTGTTAAGGGTAATATTAAAAGGCAAGTCATATGGACCTGATTTAGGTAGGATTATAATGATAGATGTGTGTATGAAGTTTGCATACTGCAAGGCATTTGGTATGTGAATAATTTTAATGTAAATTAACAGTGTAAAAAGTAGATGTGTGTATGAAGTTTAAAACCTGTACTGCTTCTGGTAATGGACATAATAAAAAACTTGAATATAAAACTTAAATGTAAATTTACAAAGTGTAAAAAGTAGGTCAAGGTCATTTATATTGACCTGATTTGGGTAGGAACATATTGCTGTCATACAGATGTAAGTGTGTATGAAGTTTGGAAACTGTATGGCTTTTGGTATCTGAGAAACTCAGTTAAGGATGTTGGCTGGGCAAGTTTTGACATCTTCAAGTCTAAACATTTTATTTTTTAAATCATAGTTTTATTTGACAACAGAATTGTTTCATTTTTTCCATTCTAGTAAATATGGATATAATGTAGGATTTAAGATGGTAACATACCAAATTTTAAGCAATTTTTTTTTCCCCATATTTTTTCCGTCATTTGTGATCATTTTTTGTTGTCAACAAAATAGGGGGTATGGGTAGCTCTGAGTAGAATTTATCCTTTTGCTATAGAATAAATCAGATTTTTGTTTTTCAGTAGTGGAAAAAATATATAAAAGTAGATACTGAGCTAATTTTATTTTCGATCTCCATGTCAATATTGTGTGTACAGTATTTTACATTGAAAATGTCAAAATAACTCCAAAATGGGTGTAATTTAAAGAATTTTTAATAAAAAAATCATTAGAAACCTGAGGGGAGAGGGTATATTAACATTCTAAACAAATATGGAAAAGACCAGATAAAAAATGAAATAACTACAGATTTAACAAAGGAAAATATAATATAGCATTTTTTAACAAATCAAGGGCCATAACTCTGTCATTACTAACAAGATCTAGCTGGTTTTCGAACTTGTCCAAGATTCATTGATATATCGCACTTTGCACAACTAGACATCTTACCGATGCTTCCTGTCAAGTTTCGTCAAATCCAACAAGCCGTTCAGGAGGAGTAGAGCCGACAAGAAATTTAAAAGTAAAAATGTCAAGGGGCCGTAACTCCATCAAAATTCAACGAACCGGAAAAAAACGTAATAGGCACAACTAGAAATCATAGCAATGCTTCCTGCTAACATGGCATTAACACAAAAAAAAGAACAAAATAAAGTTAAAAGTTGGGTAAAGATCAGATGAAAAATGAAGGCCCTATCTTCTTAACGAGGCAAAATATAGCATTTTCAACTAAATCAAGGGCCATAACTCCGCTGTTACTTGTCCGATCTGGCTGGTTTTCTAACAAGTCCGAGCTTTTATTGATATTAACAATCTGGTAAAGTTTAGTAAAGATCGGATGAAAAATGAAAGCCCTATTGTCTTTACGTGGCAAAATATAGCATTTTAAACTAAATCAAGGGCCATAACTCTGTTTTTACTGATCCGATCTGGCTGGTTTTCGAACTTATCCGAGCTTTCATTGATAGTAACAATCTGTAAAAGTTTGGTAAAGATCGGATGAAAAATGAAGGCCCTATCGTCTTAACGAGGTAAAAGTTAACGGACGACGGACAACTCGGCATCCCATAAGCTCTGCTGGCCTTTGGCCAGTAGATTTAAAAATCATCAGATCCATAAAAGTGAAATCTATGCATCCAAAAAGATGCACTACCCAAGACACAACTATGTCAAAATAGAATATTTTGTCTTCCAAAGATTAAGCTATAAATTAGGTTTAAAAAATCTAGTGCATAAATCTGCCCTTTGCTTGGAGGGTTAAGGTCACTTCCACATTTGCTTTGTCACGTTGCAATGTACCACTCAAGATACAACTATAAGCAAAGTTGGAAAGGTCTAGTGCATACAGTTCGTGAAAAAGTGACCTAAACGCAAAAGTTGAACCTAAAAATTAAGAAGTTATCTGCCCTTTGCTTGGAAGGTCAAGGTCACTTGCACTTTTGCTTTGTCACGTTGCGATGTACCACCCAAGATACAACTATAAGCAAAGTTTGAAAGCTCTAGTGTATACAGTTTGTAAGAAAATGACCTAAACACAAAACTTGAATGTTGACGCCATGCCATCACCGCTGCCGAAAAACACCTATGTCTCTTTTTTTTCCTTTGAGAAAAAAAAACTTGAATATAAATCTTCAATGTAAACTAACAAAGTGTAAAAAGTAGGCCAAGGTCATTTATACTGACCTGATTTGGGTAGGAACTTATTGCTGCCATATAGATGTGTGTATGATTTTGAAAACTGTACGACTTTTGGTATCTGAGAAACCGACTAAATAAAAAACTTTGAATGTAAAACGGGATGTACGGAAACAAGGGTAACACTATATGCCCGCACCAATTTCGTGGCGGGGCATAATAAATGGATTGGAATAAAAGCAAAATGCCTATAGAGATCCCTACCATCAATATATACCATCAGCATAAACCTTTCATTAAGTACATCATGATCAGTGCTTGCCTGCCCCAAGGCCACCATTATATGATATTTTAGGACTGACCTTAGAAGAGGAGAATGATATGACGGCATTTAAGATCTGATGTGAATGGAGTTATACCATGTGCTTATATTAGCAAAGACAATCTAACTATAAAGTTTGAAGACAGATGGGTGCAATCCCATTTTATAACTAGATGGGTGTTCCACGGAACACGTGTGTCGCCTGTCAGTGCTTTGTCAGTATAACAAGGTTTTTTTGGACTCAGATAAATTGACCTTGACAAACTGGCCTGACAAAGTTTTAAAGAAGAAACAAGAGGCCCAAGAGGGCCTGTGGACGCTCTCCTGGCTAAAGATAAAGTTTATGCACAAGGGGCCATAACTCTTTCAAATATCGTTCAACCAGAACAGGGTGATGATATAGGCAACTAGGCTTGGTACTGATTGTCCCTGACAAGTTTCGTTGAAATCCAGCCAGAGGTTCAGGAGAACTAGTCTGTACAAAGTTAGTGTATTAAAACTTTTAAGGGGCCATAACTCTGCCAAAATTCATTCAACCAGAACAAGGCAAGGATAGGTGCAACTAGGCTTGGTACTGATCATCCCCATCAAGATTCGTTGAAATCCAGCAAGGAGTTCAGAACAGACTAATCTGGACGTTTCTCTACTAAAACCTTTAAAGGGCCATAACCCTGACAAAAATCATTCAACCCGAATATGGCGATGATATGCACAACTAGGCTTGATACTGATCATTCTTGTCAAGTTTCGTTAAAATCCAGCCAGAGGTTCAGGAAAACTAGCCCGGAAAATGTTTGTGTATCAAAAACCTTTAAAGGGCCATAACTCAACCAAAAATCTGTTAACCGGAATGCGACGATGATACGCACAACTAAGCTTGGTGCTGATCATCCCTGTAAAGTTTTGTTGAAATGTGGGGAGACGTTCAGGAGAATAGTCCAGACAAAGTTTGTGTATTAAAACCTTTAAAGGGCCATAACTCTGCCAAAAATCATTCAACTGGAACACGGCAAAGATTTGCACAACTAGACCTGGAACTGATCATCCCTAAAAAGTTTTGTTTAAATCCGGCCAGGGGTTCAGGAAAACTAGTCAGGACAAAGTTTGTGTATTAAAACCTTTAAAGGGACATAACTCCGCCAAAATCATTCAACTGTAACACAGTGACGATATGTACAGCTAGGCTTGGTACTGATCATCCCTGAAAAATGTCAATGAAATTTGGCCAAATGAAGGCCCTTTCTTCTTAATGAGGCCAAAATATAGCATATTTCAGAAAATCAAGGGCCATAACTCCGGTGTAAATGGTCCAATCTGGCTGGTTTTCAAACTTGTCGGACTCATTAATAGTAACAATCTGGTAAAGTTTGGTAAAGATCGGTTGAAAAATGAAGACCCTATCGTATTAAGGCAAAATATAGCATTTTTAACTAAATCAAGGGCCATAACTCCGCTGTTACTGGTCCGATCTAGCTGGTTTTCGAACTTGTCTGAGCTTTCATTTATATTAACAATCTGGTAAAGTTTGGTAAAGATCTGACGAAAAATGAAGGTCCTATCGTCTTAACGAGGCAAAATATAGCATTTTTAACTAAATCAAGGGCCATAACTTCGCTGTTGCTGGTCCGATCTGGCTGGTTTTCGAATTTGTCCAAGCTTTCATTGATATGAACAATCTGGTAATTTTTGGTAAAGATCGGATGAAAAATTAAGACCCTATCTTCTTAACGAGGCAAAATATAGCCTTTTTTAACTAAATCAAGGGCCATAACTCCACTGTTACTAGTCCGATCTGACTGGTTTTCAAATTTATCCGAGCTTTCATTGATATTAACAAGATGGTAAAGTTTAGTAAAGATCGGATGAACAATGAAGCCCATATCGTCTTAACGAGGCAAAATATAGCATTTTAAACTAAATCAAGGGCCATAACTCCCCCGTTACTAGTCAAATATGAATGGTTTTCAAACTTGTCCGAGCTTTCATTGATATTAACAATCTGATAAAATTTGGTAAAGATTGGATGAACAATGAAGCCCCTATCGTCTTAACGAGGCAAAATATAGTATTTTTAATTAAATCATGGGTCATAACTCCGCTGTTACTGGTCCGATATGGCTGGTTTTCGAACTTGTTTGAGCTTTCAACAACATTAACAATGTGGTAAATTTTGGTAAAGATAGGATGAAAAATGAAGGCCCTATTGTCTTAACGAGGCAAAATATAGCATTTTCAACTAAATCAAGGGCCATAACTCTGCCGATACTGGTCCAATCTGGCTGGTTTTCGAACTTGTTCGAGCTTTCATTGATATTAACTTTCTGATAAAGTTTGGTAAAGATCGGATGAACAATGAAGCCCCTATCATCTTAACGAGGCAAAATATAGCATTTTTAACTAAATCAAGGGCAATAACTCCGCTGTTAATTGTCCGATCTAGCTGGTTTTTTAACTTGTCCGACCGTTCATTGATATTAACAATCTGTGCAAGTTTAATAAAGATCAAATAATAAATGAAGGTGCTAGAGCGTTCCCAAGGCTTAATATGGCATTTTTCAGCAAAACAAGGGCCATAACTCCATTGAAATTATTTCGATCTTGCCGGTTTTCGAACTTGTTTGAGCTTTCATTGATATAAAGACACTGGCAAAGTTAAGTAAAGATCCGATTAATATTGAAGGCCCTAGAGTGTTCACAGGGCAGAAAATAGCATTTTTCAGAAAATACAAGGGCCATAACTCCGGTGTTAATGATCCGATTTAGCTGGTTTTCAAACTTGTTCGAGCTTTCATTGATATTAACAATCTGTGCGAGTTTGGTAAAGATCAAATAATAAATGAAGGTGCTAGAGTGTTCACAAGGCAGAAAATGGCATTTTTCAGAAAAAACAAGGGCCATAACTCTAGTGTTACTGACCCAATTCAGCTGATTTTCGAACTTGTCCAAGCTATAATTAGTATTAACAATCTGTGCAAGTTTGGTAACGATCAAATAATAAATGAAGGTGTTAGTGCGTTCACAAGGCAGAAAATAGCAATTTTCAGAAAAAAACAAGGGCCATAACTCCAGTGTTACTGATCCGATTTGGCTGGTTTTCGAACTTGTCCGAGCTTTCATTGATATTAACAATCTTTGCAAGTTTGGTAAGGATCAAATAATAAATGAAGGTGCTAGAGTGTTCACAAGGCTTAATATGGCATTTTTCAGCAAAACAAGGGCCATAACTCCGGTGAAATTTATCTGATCTAGCTGGTTTTCGAACTTGTCCGAGCTTTCATTGATATAAAGACACTGGCAAAGTTTCGTAAAGATTCGATGAATAATGAAGGCCCTAGAGTGTTTACAAGGCAAAAGTTAACAGACGGACGGTCGACGGCCGACGGACGGATGGACGACGGACAACTCGTCATCCCATAAGCTCTGCTGGCCTTTACGATATATTTTAGTATGGTCATGTTGATGATGTCACGATGAGTATATATTGAAAGTCTGATGAAGAAATATCAAGAAATGAGAAAGTTATAACCAACGTTAGTTTTTTGTGAAGAAAATGAGTAATTAACCCATATAATGACCTTCAGTGTGACCTTGACCTTTATATTTTGGTATGGTGATGTCAATGTTGTCATGATGAGTATATATTGAAAGACTGATGAAGAAATGAGAACGTTATAACCAACTTAAGTTTTTGTGAAGAAAAAAAAAAGAGTATTTAACCCATATAATGACCTTCAGTGTGACCTTGACCTTTATATTTTAGTATGGTCATGTTGATGTTGTCATGATGAGTATATATTGAAAGTTTGAAGCAATAAATATCAAGAAATGAGAAAGTTATAGGCAACGTTAAGTTTTCATGAACAAAAAAAATGAGTACATGTACTTAACTCATATATAATGTAATGACCTTCAGTGTGACTCGGACCTTTATATTTTAGCATGGTCATGTCGGTGTTGTCAAGATGAGTATATACTGAGTTTTAAGAAAAAATATCAAGAAATGAGAAAGTTATAGCTAACGTTAAGTTTTCGTGACGGACGGACTGCGACAAAGTGATCCCTATGTATCACACTTTTCTTCGAAAAGGCGACACAAAAATAAAATTAGTTGAACACATGGAACATTTTTTATATGAAGTGTGTTTCAATTTCATCTAGTTCCTGATTAAGACGGCATATATTCATGACAATGTTCAACAAAATATGACAGTGATTGTTTGCTTTCCTTAAAGGATCACATGCCAATGTTGAGTTTCATACCACACACTAAAATTAGCACCTCAATGTATATATCCCGTATCATTTAGACTTTAAAACTTTCAATTTTCTTTGTTATTCTACCAAAATTGTAAGTCTATTATTGGTGCAATGTAATCTAGTAAGTAATATGCCGTCCGAGAATTTGCCTGCCTGTCCATATGCAGAATATACAGACCTTTGGCAAACAATTAGCTGAGGTAATGCATGTCCTACAAAGTTGAGATGACACATATGTCCTACCCAGTTGAGATAACATGCATGTCCTACCCAGTTGAGATAACATGTATGTCCTACTCAGTTGAGATAACACATATGTCCTACCCAGTTGAGATAACATGCATGTCCTACCCAGTTGAGATAACACACCCCAGTTGAGATAACACACATGACCTACCTAGCTGAGATAACATGTATGTCCTACTCAGTTCAGATAACATGTATGTCCTACTCAGTTCAGATAACATGTATGTCCTACCCAGTTGAGATAACACATATGCCCTACCCAGTTGAGATAACACACGTCCTACTCAGTTGAGATAATGCGTATGTCCTAACCAGTTGAAATAACATGTATATCCTTCCCAGTTGAGGTAACAGGTATGTCCTTCTCAGTTGAGATAACATGTATGTCCTACCCAGTTGAGATAACATGTATGTCCTACTCAGTTGAGATAATGCGTATGTCCTACCCAGTTGAAATAACATGGATATCCTTCCCAGTTGAGTAACGTGTATGTCCTACCCAGTTGAGATAACGTGTATGTCCTACACAGCTGAGATAACATGTATGCCCTACCCAATTGAGATAACATGTATAACCTACCCAGTTGAGATAACACGTAATCCTACCCAGTTTAGATAACAGGTATGTCCTATTCAGCTGAGGTAACAGGTATAATTATGTTCTACTCAGTTGAGATAACACATGTCCTACTCAGTTGAGATAACACAAATATCCTACTCAGCTGAGATAACATGTTTGCCCTTCTCAGTTGAGGTAACAGGTATGTCCTACTCAGTTGAGATAACATGTATGTCCTACCCAGTTGAGATAACATGTATGTCCTACTCAGTTGAGATAATGCGTATGTCCTAACCAGTTGAAATAACACACGTCCTACTCAGTTGAGATAACACAAATATCCTACTCAGCTGAGATAACATGTTTGCCCTTCTCAGTTGAGATAACGTGTATGTCCTACACAGTTGAGATAACATGTATGCCCTACCCAATTGAGATAACATGTATAACCTACCCAGTTGAGATAACACGTAATCCTACCCAGTTTAGATAACAGGTATGTCCTATTCAGCTGAGGTAACAGGTATAATTATGTTCTACTCAGTTGAGATAACACATGTCCTACTCAGTTGAGATAACACAAATATCCTACTCAGCTGAGATAACATGTTTGCCCTTCTCAGTTGAGGTAACAGATATGTCCTACTCAGTTCAGATAACACGTATGTCCTACTCAGTTCAGATAACACGTATGTCCTACTCAGTTGGGATAACACGAATGTCCTACTCAGTGGAACCTGTACTTTCTCGCAGCTTTCAGATGGACATAGGTCTTTTTCATATCATCATCTTCATCTTTTTTTATCTCAGTAAATCGCTGACCCTTGGTATTTACAACTTGGTTGTCAAGGTAACGTACTAGCTTCTTGGGTTCCTAAAATTCAAAGAATTCTATTTTTCATAATAATAATAGAATAAAGAAATATTTTTAACCAAATTAGACAAATCATTACACGCTGCACTGGGTTGTTTATCAATATCACAAAATAACACAATTTTGAAGAAATCAGAATGTAGGCAAAATAAGATAAAGGAATAAAAAACCCAGCTTAAGGAGGCTTATTGGTCATTGTAAATGCACATATTCTTGATTTTAATATGAAACAATCATAAGTTTATTGAGGAGACATAAAAAATGCATGACCTTGACCCCTGACTTTTAATATAAACGCCCACAATTTGGTGTGCGAAACACAAAGTACCATCTCGTTATATGAAATGGTTAATTAGTTAACAGAACAGACATAAAAATTACATGACCTTGAACCCTGAACATGAACTTATGATGATGAGTTTGGTATGCAACACATCGTCTGTTGATGATACAACACATATTATCATTTTATCACATAATACAACACATATTATCATTTTATCACATAATATAAGAATATTTCATCGATATCCGGTGAAAATAGGGAATTCCAACCCTCGGTATGTGTTTTCGGAACCGAGGCTCTGCCGAGGTTCCGGATTTAAACACTTATACCGAGGGTTGGAATTCCCTATCTGATCCGAATTCCCATGATATATTCCTTTTCTTGCATATCACAAACGCTTTGCATGTTTTCCTGCATACCGGATGTTGGTGCGCGCGTGACTTTTATCTTTACCCATAAAGATAAGACTTTTCATCCTCCATCTTAAACGTGGATAGCCTTATCCGGTATGCAAGAATGTCCCTTGTTAGGCGTGATGAACACCTATTTGAGTATGTACATGTGTGCCATACAACCTGAAACAATTTTAATTGGCTGTGCATAAAATGCATTAAATCTGTAACACTATACACTACTATAACTTATAAAATAATTTATTATAAAAGTATCTGGATCTAAGTCCTAAATGTGTTATTTACCAACAACTCATAATAAATAACATTATACGAATCTGTTTGTATTTTATTTCCAGAAGGTTGTACAGAACAATTGTGTCGACTGCCATGTGCTTATTTCAGCTAGGACAATCTAACTATAAAGTTTGATGGCAGGGGTGCAATCCTGCATGAATTATGGAGCTTTTTTTTTTTTAAATTGTTGAAGTTTTATGAAAATGGGCATTAAATAAGAAAAAAATCAATAAAGTTTAATGACCATAGGTCAAATAGGTTGCCTATTTATGAGCTTGGTTACGTTACAGGTTAAAGATTTATAAAACGGGGTATAACTCTGCCAAACTGGAAGTCAAGAGTTATTGGACAGGTATTATAACGGTATTCCTTGGGGTAAGATGAAGATGTGTGAAGTTTCATTAACATCTATGGTCAAATTCTTTTCAAGTTATGGCCAAGGTTAAGTTGCAGGTTAAAGTGTGACGTACAACGACGGTCAACGGATGATGACAGACGACGGACAATGATAACAGACGATGGACATAGGGATCCCTACGTGACTGCCATGCTACGCAGGTGACCCAAAAAGTCGGCATAATTGACGTTTTCAAAGAGATAAAACACGAACTCTTTGATATCTAACGATGACATGACATTAAGTTTTGTCCCTAAATGACATGATTTTATGTCACATGACATTTTGTTGATAAAGTCCTCCTGTCGTGGCAGTTTTTTTTGTCCATTTTACTTACTTTTTAAAACATTTGACTGTAATGTCCTGAGAAAAAACATTTGAAGCTGACCCCATTCTGTATAAGATTGATGAAACGTGTTATTCTTAATTTTACTCATTAAAATTTGTCTTTCGGAGAAACAATATCTAAAGACACACCTTGTTATGCATTAGGACTAGAAGGGTGATCCACGGAACACTTGTTGCCTGCCGTGTGCTTATTTCAGCTAGTGAAGATGTGTATGAAGTTTCATGAACAAAGGTCAATTATTTTTAATTTATAGCTAGTTATGAGCTTTGTTAGGTTGCAGCAGGTTGAAGTTTTTTGAAAAGTGGCACAACTCTGCCACAAATAAGTCAGAGTTTTCGAACATGTGTAACATTCACTGAGGTAAGATGAAGATGTGTGTGAAGTTTTGTGAACATAGGTCAAATACTTTTCAAGTTGTGGCCAAGCCAAGGTTGCCGGTTAAAGTGTGACGGCAGACGACTAGATGACGGACTAAGTGATCCCTAAGTGTCTGCCAGTGCTACACAAAAACTAAGATACAACTAAGACTTACATTTTTTGGAGGAGGTGGTTTAAAAACCTTCTTGTCTTCATCCACATCAATGAAAGCATATCTGGAATCACATCAACGTACTATATAATACAAGTTAAAAGTATGCTTGCCTCATTTTAGAGGGGTGCATGTGCATAGTCAACCCCTCCCCTGGATCAACCCTTTATGGTGGCCGGTCAAATCATGACAATGGCATAGTAAACTTTCACAATACACCTGTATTCCATGAGTGTAACAATTAATTACTCGTCAATTGTGAATACTTAAAACTAACTAATAGGTAAAGGGTGATTAATAGGGTAGAGATTGCACAGCAATATTCTGTGAAAAAAAGGTAATGTTCAAATTGTAATCAAATTGAAGATGAAGAACATTTCATTCTATTTTGTAAGAGAAAAATACTAATCCCAAGTCTGTATTGTTTACAAAATTCAAAGTTAATTCAACTGATCTGTATCCAAACTCTGATGTCGCTCTTAATACTCTTAAGATATCACTCAACCCTTTAGTCCCTTAGCCTTGTCCGTCAGATGGACGTAAACTGGACGGTCGCATGTATTGGTCTATCCTCCGAGGACGTTAGAGAATCATAGGAATCTATTTGATAATAAAAGTAGGACAAGGTTCCCGGATTCCTATGTATCCTTCCCCTGTCTCTGGGGCGGCTCTTAATAACCTATACTGTGTTGATGAGCTGTTAAACAACATTCAATTCAATTCAACCCTTTAGATTCTATTAAACATAAACATATTTATAATTTTATATCTGAATCTCTAACGATAAGATAGTTTATTTTCATAGTACAGATATTACTTTGTTATATGAATCTAATATATAATCTCTTGCTGGAAGACACCTTTGTCATGGGCTATTCCATTAAAACATACCAGGGACCCCAGGTAGGCATTTTAATAAAAATCTATGGGTGTACCCTATTTTCTGAAATTTGGTTCTTTAAAATCAATTTCGCATCCATGGTTGGGTGTTCAAAGTATGTTTTAATGGAATAGCACTACACTGGTTTTCTGAATAAAAGTATTCTATTCTATTATAGTCTCCTATGGATCTAAGATTATGTATACCATACAATATACCATACAATAGGTTCTCTCTGAGTACACCAAGTCTTCTTTCTCCAAATATAAAACTGGCATTTAACTTTTTATTTTTTATATTTTAACTAGTGCTGTTCCGATTAATCAATTTGATCGAGCATCGGTCAGTTAAGCATTTTTTCTGATTAATGTATATTAAAGGGACACTGTCCGTAACTTTTAGCTTATAAAACACCCAATAATTATGTTCGCAAACATTATACACTAAACATTATTCAATATTTACTAATTAAAAGCAAGATTGTTTAACGGAATTCAATCGCGGTACAAAAAAAAGCAAATCCATTTCGTGGGTTTGAACTCGCAGCCCAAATTTGCAGTAAAAATAAGTGTGTGTGAGCGTAAAGTTGTCGGAACTCGCTCCCGACTGAGCTAAGCGGGCTATACATATTACGCAATACATACTATGGTGAAAACCTAGTGCGCTATGGAAGTCACGTGAACGCATAAAAGGTAAATATTGTGGGTCCCACTTTATTTACATTTAGTAATTAAAACTTTTTTTTTTCAAGCTCACGAATGTATTCCTACATACTTCTTAGGGTCTATCCTCATGTTTTCATGTATACAGTTCAATAAATAAAAGTCAGACAGTTATTTGGTTATGCTCAATATCTGCTTACTTACGGACAGTGTCCCTTTAATGAATCAAATAATCAATTACAAATTTTCATGATTGAGTTTACTCATTTGTTGCAGAATTGTAACCTACATGCATTTCATTCTCTTGTACTAAAATGTACAAGAGAATGAAATAAGTTTTCATTTTGCAACAAATAATTATATTTCTCTAAAGAGGTATGTATCACAATTTATAGTTAAAATAAATATTTGGTCAGTTTCATTCAAATGCTTAATGACCAGAACATACTTGAAATGTGTTTCTTTTCTTCATTATAGTCTGAAAAAGGCTTACACTGGTGTCTTATATTGAAGCCATGTTTAATCGATTAATGATTGATCATCGTTGGTTGAAAATTTTGATGATCGATCATGAATTTTCAACCGATTCCCAACACTAATTTTAATTTTAAAACAGATTAATCAATACTTTTTCATATATTTTTTGTATGGAGTAGAAATACTTACTAATGGAATAATTTTAAAAGTTCATCTCTTTTCAATTTTTATCACATGTTGTGCCTGGTAAGTTATCGGAAGTTTTTTTACAAAAATAACGAAAAATGAAATGGTCGCTATGGAAATAACTAAAAAAAAATCAATCTCTTTTCAATTTGTATTGGCTATTGTTTATTCATCTAACATTGTAACAACAACAACACAACCAGTGATGGTTGCTATGGAGCAGATATGTTTCGCAGGCTTCTAACTCCATTATGCTAAACTTGAGCGAATATCAGTGTAAGCGTTGATAGTGCAACGTGACCATACCTTGCCATTAATCTCTCCTTATCCTTCTTCTCTGGTGTCAAACCTGGGCCTGTCTTGCTCTTCTGTTCTCTCAACTGTTAACATAAATAAACAACAGTGAATGTCAGTGCATCAGACCTGGACATGTCTTGGTCTTCTTTCTATCAAGTGTCAGTATAAATAAACAACAGTGAATGTCAGTGCATCAGACATGGACCTGTCTTGGTCTTCTTTCTCTAAAGGGTTAATATAAATAAACAACAGTTAATGCTAGTGCATGAGAACTGGACCTGTCTTGGTATTCTTATCTCTCAAGTGTCAATATAAATAAACAACAGAGAATGACAGTACATCAGGCCTGGGCCTGTCTTTGTATTGGTCTTCCTTTCTCTCAGCTATTAATAGAAATAACTAGAACTGTAAGCCAAAGGCTAACAAATTAAATACCCAACGGTCAGGGCTTTTACTATATGGGGAAGAACGTTAGCAGTCTTTGCTAATGATAAGAGAACACATTTGGTGCAAATGATATTATCACACATTAGGCATAAGGTATAAAACAATTGTCATACAGATTTATAAATTATTAAGCATATTTTTTTTAGCTCTACTGGCCAAGGGCCAGCAGAGCTTATGAGATGGCGAGTTGTCCGTCGTTAACTTTTGTCTTGTTAAGATGATAGGGCTTTCATTTTTCATTTTATCTTTACCGAACTTTATCAGATTGTTAATATCAATGAAAGCTCGGACAAGTTCGAAACCACCCGTATCAGACCAGTAACAGCGGAGTTATGGCCCTTGATTTAGTTAAAAATGCTATATTTTGCCTCGTAAAGACGATAGGGCCTTCATTTTTCATCCGATCTTTTACCAAACTTTACCAGATTGCTATTGTCGATGAAAGCTCGGACAAGTTCGAAAACCAGCCAGATTTTAGTGACCTTGACCCCAGTGACCCCAACTGCAATCCTAAACTTCCTTTCCATATAAGCTACCTATACAGCAAGTTTCATCGCAGTACCTCATTCCTGACAAAAGTTACAGAGCGGAAACCATTTTTCTATTTTTAGTAACAGTGACCTTGATCCCCAGTGACCCCAAATGCAATCCCAAGATTCACTGCCATATAAGCTACCTACCCCGCAAGTTTCATTGCAATACCTCACTCCTAACAAAAGTTATTGAGCGGAAATCATGTTTCTATTTTTAGTAACAGTGTCCTTGACCGTGACCCCAAATGCAATCCCAAGCTTCCTTTTCATATAAGCTACCTACCCTGCAAGTTTCATCGCAATACCTCACTCCTAACAAACAAAAGTTATTGAGCTGAAACCATTTTTCTATTTTTAGTAACAAGTGACCTTGAACCCAGTGACCCCCAAATGCAATCCCAAGCTTCCTTTCTATTTAAGTTACCTATCCTGAAAGTGTCATCGCAATATCTCATTCCTAACAAAAGTTATTGAGCGGAAACCGTTTTTCTATTTTTAGTAACAAGTGACCTTGACACCAGTGACCCCAGTGACCCCAAATGCAATCCCAAGGTTCCTTTCCATATAAGATACCTACCATGCAAGTTTCATCGCAATACCTCATTCCTAACTAAAGTTATTGAGCGGAGACCGTTTTTCTATTTTTAGTAACAATGACCTTGGCCTTGACCCCAACTGCAATTCCAAGCCTCCTTTCCATATATGCTATCTACCATGCAAGTTTCATCGCAATACCTCATTCCTAACAAAAGTTATTGAGCGGAGACAGTTTTTCTATTTTAAGTAACAGTGACCTTGACCTTGACCCCAAATGCAATCCCAAACTTCATTTCCATATATGCTACCTACCCTGCATGTTTCATCGCAATACCTCATTCCTAACAAAAGTTATTGATCGGACAACATTTCGCCTAGGTGTACAGGAAGTAAATCACTATGGTATTCATGCTTGGTGTAGTCGAAAGGAGTTCCCAAATATATAATCCCTAACTTTTTTTGTGATAAAAAGCATTTTTGAGTATTTAAGGCCTGTTTTTTTGGTTGAAATGACTTTATTGACTTGTTTGTGATAGCTTAAAACCATTTGCATGGTTGTATGATGATTTTATTTATCAATTTGACAGTTTTGAAAGTGAAAGTAGAACACATTTAAGAGGTGCCGAATGAAGGCAGTTTGTTCACGGTATCAACAAAGATCAGAATTTTCTTTTCTTATATGCCACATGACCCCTACTATTCTCCGCAGTTTTCTAGAGAGGCAGGTCTCATGACTAAGAACATGTAAGTGAATCTTAGTTTGAACTTCATTTTGAAAAAATGGCTAACTAGAAAGCTTTGTCAATATTGCATTGGACTCAATGGGATTTGATTTACTTCCGGTACACCTATAAGGCGGCGTAATGTGAATATTCATTTTCTCTCGGATTCTTACCCAAACAGTATTTTACTTTTCGGAATGACTATAGCTCTGACAAAAAATACTTCACGGTGTTTTAAAACGCGTTTTGATTTTTTTTCGCATATTTTTTTGCCTCGGAAAGCTGTAATTTGGAGTTTCAGATTTTTGAAGTCTTTTAAATGATGACCTGGAGAGACATTTTTCAACAAAACTAGGCTTGTTTGTTGTTAAAATGTAGATATTTGTATTTGCAATGATAATTCAGCATTATCATTTGCAAAAGTATAGTTGTATAGGTGAGACACCACCAAATCCTTCCCCTTACCCCCTAAAATTGAACTTTCTGAGAAAATGTCAGAGAGTACTGTAGACAAAGTATGCTGTCCAGTCATAGAAACTTAACTTTTAATCACAAAGCTAGTATCAGGCTTGCATTTATGAGTAATTCGGATGTTTATATATGCATGTAGTGCCACCAAATTAAGGTATGATGCCACAAATACACCAAATTGCCTTGTAAATCTGAATTTGGCATGAAAATCAGCATATTTTGCACTTATATAGCACTTTTGGGAACTAAACCTCTTGATTTCTTCAGGTTTACTGACTTGTTTAAGCATTCTATCCATTAGACCAAGTACAGATATGCCCAGTGTCATTTTATATAACAGTTAAGAAAGGTAAAACTGTGAACATTTTTACAGATTTTTCATCGCTGTCGACCGAACTGTACATTTTTGAAACGCCCATAACTTGATCAATACTTGACCGATTCGCCAAAATGTATGATTTTTTTATGCGTTATATCTTTGGCTTTGCCAGAATAGTGGCTTTTAAAATTCACTCACAATTAGGGCTTCTTATAGGTGTACAGGAAGTAAATCACTATGGTATTTATGCCTGCTGGTGTAGTCGAAAGGAGTTCCCAAATATATAAGCCCTTAATTTTTTTTTCAGATAAAAGGCATTTTTGAGTATTTAAGGCCTGTTTTTCTGGCTGAAATGACTTTATTGACTTGTTTGTGATAGCTTAAAACCATTTGCATGGTTGTATGATGATTTTATTTATCAACTTGACAGTTTTGAAAGTGAAAGTAGAACACATTTTAGAGGTGCCGAATGAATGCAGTTTGTTCACGGTATCAACAAAGATCAGAATTTTCTTTTCTTATATGCCACATGACCCCTACTATTCTCAGCAGTTTTCTAGAGAGGCAGGTCTCATGACTAAGAACATGTAAGTGAATCTTAGTTTGAACTTCATTTTGAAAAAATGGCTAACTAGAAAGCTTTGTCAATATTGCATTGGACTCAATGGGATTTGATTTACTTCCGGTACACCCCTACGGACAGATGGACAAGCCGAATCCAGTATACACCCCCTCTACAAACTTTGTTTGCAGGGTGTATAACAACAGGTAATGGTTGTGCATTAGGGCTGGACCTGTCTTGGTCTTCTTATCTCTCAACTGTCAATAGAAATAACAACAGGTAATGATAGTACATCAGGCCTGGAACTGTCTTGGTCTTCTTAGCAGAATGATAACACATGGTAATTACATAACACATTGTAAATGTCAAACAAATTGTCCTTTTGGCATGAAAATGTTTATATTCTGTTTTCCTGTAACCATACCCGTTTTTGTTCTGTTATAGCCGTACCGCTCTCCTCCCGGTGCAGTATAAGTTGGACCGCATGTTCTATGTTACCCTCAGCCCCATGCAGACAATGTTCCAGCTCTAGCCGCAAGGTAGAAGGGAACATTTCAATCAGGGTCTGTAGCTGCTCATCCATCTCATCTACTGATGACTCAGAGTTGCTCTGTGGATTATAGGAGTTGAAAAAGATTGAAGGAGTTGCCCAGAGCAAGTGGATTTTCAAAAAGTCACTTGCTCCACATTTAAAAACATTTGCCCTAAAATCTGAGTTTTCTTCTTTGTGTTGATTAAATATTTTTGTTACTTAAAAGATAAGTGTGAACACTGACTCATTTGATTTCATGGGTGTAGAAACATAGAGCCAGTAGAGAATGTTTTTGGCCCATAATATTTTGCCAAATTAGGTGATGACGCCACACAAATGTGCTTGTGCATTAAAGATGTAATGTCACAGTGCATACAATTAACCAGTTGACAGAAACAAAGCTATTTTGTTCATTAAAATATGTGACAAGCAAAGAATGTTTTTTCAGTAAAAATTGAAAATATTCACTTGTAACGTTCCTGAGCCACAGTATTTGAACGGAAGGGTAATAGATGAAAGCAAGAGACATGAACAGGATCTTCCCTAGGAATTGTTTAAGAAAAAGTAGTAGTAGAAGGCTTATTTATCAAAAACAAAAGATCAGAACTTGAGGAAATGGTACCTTTTTATGAAAGCGCGAAAACCAATGACATGCACATATTGCTAAAGTATGCAACTTATTTGTGTATGATGCACTTTCAGACGTTAAATTACAGACTATGGCCCAGTTGTTCAAAGATCGATTAACTTAATCGAGCGTTAAGTCAAAATTTCAAATCTCTCTGAATTTCCGATAAATGTATATTTCTACCAGAAAATGAGCTTATACTGAGAAGAAATGCAAATTAAAAGCTTTCAGTAGTACAAAACATATTTTTTATAAGAAAATGTACTTTGAAAGTTTACACTAATCGAGGATTAAGCTAACTGATCTTGAACAACTGGGCCTATATCAATATAATATGCTTACTACTCATAAAGTTGCATTGATAAATCAGTGCTTCGAATTAAAATTAAAACATAATATCACGTGAGACTGTCAATCATTCTTTTAACACATTAAATTTGTAAATTAATAAAATGTTTTCTGTATTTGATTGATCAAAAGTCCAAATGACATTCACAGATTATTTGGCAAGGTATGTGGACTTGATTGTCGTGACTTCATTTGATGATCGATACATGTTTGACAGTCATATTAAATTGCACACTTGGATAATTGTAATACTGTTTTCTAGCAGTGTGAAATGCGCATGCAGGTTATTTGTTATTGAGATAATGACATTGATTAAGCTGCCTGCAGTGAGAAAAAATCTATCCAGGTGTTCAAGTCGCATAATAATGTATATAAGCTGATTAAAAGTAAAAGTTCACTCACAGGTTCTTAAAATACATGTGATTGAATATATAACTTTAAGTGGCCAGTCGGGGCAAACCAGAAGGTCGTCTACCTGCACCCTAAATCGACTTGCCCCATGTGTCAGGCAACCATAGGCCAAGCCCGTAGTCAGTCCTGAAATTTAACAGAGGGAAATCCCTTCCTAGCATGGTCTGAGGACATTAACCCCGGAAAAGGTGTTGATTTCTACACCAGATTTTTGCATTTTAATGCAATCCCAGGCCAGATTTTCAGTTTTAAGTTAGACAAATATATTCAAGTCTATTTTAGTGATTTTATTTGAAATTCCATCAGAATGCCTGCTTCAGTGTTTGGTACCTTCAGAACGACTACTTCTATGTTTGGTACCTTCCCGAAACTCTACCGAGGCAACTGCCTTGGTGTGCCTCAGCTTAGCTACGGGCCTGGCCCTGAACACATTATGCTAGCAGGGACACAGAGAAATCTGGGATATCCCTATTCCTAAAAGTGTACATGCCATGTGAAAGATGCCAGCACATTTGACCTCTTGGTTAACATCTCCATGCCGAACAGAATTGAAGCCATTAAGCAGAAACCAATTCTATTTATATTATTAGTGACCGTTACCTTTAACTCTGCGACCAGAAAAGCAGTCCCAACCTTTCTGCACCTGAGAGGAAAGCATTTCTGAAGTACTGACTAAAACACAAGCCCCAACAGACCACTCTATTGTGCCCATAACGCCAGGGTTCTCCTGGCGTTTTAGTTGGCGGACGGTCTTTAAACCTTAGAAATAACAACAACAACAACACAAGCCCCAAATGTTTTGTTTTTTAGCTGAAACACTTTTTTCTATTCATAGTAACATTGACCTGTACCTTAATTCGGACTCCACGACCTGAAAAGCAATCCTTACCTTACTACACCAGAGAAAAATGCACTGAAGACCTTTTGACTAAATATGCAAAACTATGAGCAGAAACCACAGACTTTATGTAATGTACTAGTACCTATTCATATGGGTAACTTCCTATACACCCACTTCCATTTTCAATAAATGGCCACTACAACTAACCCTCCGGAACTGGTGTTTTTTTTTTACACCAACATGCTTTTCTTTATATTTCTTTTACATACTTTGCAATGTTCCCCATGCCGTTTGTTAGCAGCCAGAAACTTACCCGTTCACTCTCCCCAGCTGAGTCCAACTCTTGTATATGCTTGAGAGGGGCAGCACATGCCTGCATCAATACTGTGGTGTCTATGGAGTGAGATGAGGGTTCAATAGCTGTAAATACATAGTGGGTATTGCATGTAAGACTGACTGTATAGTGGTAGCCTACCACACATTTACACACTCAAGTTTACTTCAAGTTCTCTGGTTTCCATCCATGGACACTTCCACTCTCTAGTTTACATCGGGTTCTTTGGTTCCCTTCTGGCACATTTCCAAACTCTAGTTTACCTCAGTCTAGGTGCCTTCCTGCACATTTATACATTTTAGTTTACCTCTGGTTTCATTCCTGCACATTCCCAAACTCTAGTTTACCTCAGTCTAGGTGCCTACCTGCACATTTATACATTTTAGTTTACCTCTGGTTTCTTTCCGGTGCATTTTCACGCTCTTGTTTAACTCTGGTTCACATTTCCACACTCTAGTTTACCTCAGGTTCTCTGGTTCCCTTCCTGCACATTTCCACACTCTAGTTTACCTCGGGTTCTCTGGTTCCCTCCCTGCATATTTCCACTCTCTAGTTTACCTCGGGTTCTCTGGTTCCCTTCCTGCACATTTCCACACTCTAGTTTACCTCGGGTTCTCTGGTTCCCTTCCTGCATATTTCCACTCTCTAGTTTACCTCGGGTTCTCTGGTTCACTTCCTGCACATTTCCACACTCTAGTTTACCACTTGTTTCCTTCCTGCACATTTCCACACTCTAGTTTACCACTTGTTTCCTTCCTGCACATTTCCACACTCTAGTTTACCTCGGGTTCTCTGGTTCCGATCCTGCACATTTCCACACTCTAGATTACCACTGGTTTCATTCTGCACATTTCCACACTCTAGTTTACCTCGCGTTCTCTGGTTCCCTTCCTGAAAGTTTACACTCTAGTTTACTTCTGGTTTCATTCCTGCACATTTCCGCACTCTACCTCGCTTTCTCTGGTTGTACTTCCTGAACGTTTATACACTCTAGTTTATCTCTGGTTTCATTTCTGCACATTTCCACTCTAGTTTACCTCTAGTTCCATTCCTGCACATTTCCACTCTAGTTTACCTTTGGTTTCATTCCTGCAAATTTCCACTCTAGTTTACCTCTAGTTTCATTCCTGCACATTTCCACACTCTAGTTTACCTCTGGTTCATTCCTGCACATTTCCACTCTAGTTTACCTCTAGTTTCATTCCTGCACATTTCCACTCTAGTTTACCTCTAGTTTCATTCCTGCACATTTCCACACTCTAGTTTACCTCTGGTTTCATTCCTGCAAATTTCCACTCTAGTTTACCTCTAGTTTCATTCCTGCACATTTCCACACTCTCTAGTTTACCTCTGGTTTCATTCCTGCACATTTCCACACTCTCTAGTTTACCTCTGGTTTCATTCCTGCACATTTACACTCTAGGTCTCACACCTCAATTTATTTTCCCATAGGGTTACTGTACAGCTGAGCTTCAAAGCAGGGCAGCAGACATTGTTGTTGGTTTAATATCTTCAGTATAGCCAGACCAGTAATTTAAAATTTTAAGTAAGTCAGTTTTTTTTTTTCTCGCTCATGTTTATTTGACCCCTATGGAATATACAAAATTCATACACTATCTAGCTGAATATGTGGTGCTTAGGTCAAACACTTCTGAAATTTGAATGAAGCCTCATATCAACATGGGCTTTTCTGTATCATCTGTCTTTTACACTGCAGATGTATGCTAAAGCAAAGAAAAACCTATTTTTCAAATAAAAAAATTGCCTAAAATTGAGAAAAAAAATACAATTATTGTCTCTAGGTCCGTGAGCTTTCACGGGAGATAATAGAGGTGTGAGACCTCTAGTTTACCTCTGGTTTCATTCCTGCACATTTCCACACTCTAGTTTACCTCTGTTATCATTTCTGCAAATTTCCACACTCTAGTTTACCTCTGGTTTCGTACCTCTGGCTCTCTGGTTCCCTTCCTGCACATTTACACACCCCAGAGAGAGGGGAAGGATACATAGGAAACCGGGAACCTTGCCCTACTCTTATTATCAAATAGATTCCTATTGTTCTTTAACGTGCTCGGAGTATAGACCGATATACGGGACCGCCCGGTTTACGTCTCCATCCGACAGACGAGGCTTAGGGAACGTGTCTTGCCCAAGAACACACCGACGAAACTCAGAGGATTGAACCCGGGGCCTCCGGTTATAAATCCGCCACGCTACCGACTGCGCCACGCAAGCCCTTACATGTGAGTATAAAAATAATACATACCTTGTGATTTGGACAATGTAGAGGCTAACCCAAACATCCATTCACAAACTGCCACACTGAAAAGAAACATGACAACAATTAACTCTTATATTATTTAGTGATGGTCATATCAGACCAGGGTTCAAATTTAACACTTATTTACTTCCTAAATGCAAGTAAATTTTTGCAGATTGCTGAATTTTTCATGTAATAAAAGATACCCACTAGGTCTTAGCCTACATTAATTTATTTTATTCACTGAACATATTTACCTAACTTAGTTGGATATAAGAAAGTATAATTATACAATATTACATTCTTGCATCTAGGGTGTGAAAATGTCATTATTTCTGTACAGCAATCCTTCTAAAATGAATTGAGGTTTTAAATAATTAATGTAAGTACCATGACTAAAATAGCAAGTAGAAAACATTCGCACTTGCTTTTTTTAGCAAGTGGCTAAAAATATTAAATTTTAAAGTATTCCTCGGTAACAGGTTTCCGAATTATTTTTCAGATCTCACACTCCTGGCTATAACATTAAAGTCAAGAGTGTTGATTTCTCTTAATTGATAAATTCGAGATTTATTGCGGTTATAACAAAATTCCAACAAGCCAATGTAAAACATGGCTGAGTATGATACCAATGTGCAATGTGACGTCTACAAGGTCATCTGGATGTTATAGAATCAGTGGTGCCCATATTCCAATGCGACATCTACAAGCTCATTTGGATGTTATAGAATCAGTGGTGCCCATATTCCAATGTGACATCTACAAGCTCATCTGGATGTTATAGAATCAGTGGTGCCCATATTCTTACCTGCCTATTGAAGCAAAGCCCGGGATATATGCGTCCATCATCTCCACGAACTGGTCCACGTCAATATTCTCCTCGGCGTTCCTGCTATCGCCAAGGTCCTCCAGCATACTGAGTACATAACTGAGGACGATCTCGTCAATGTCACTGTGCAGGTACAATAAATATAACTCAACATACTGACAATAACATGTACACGTATAATGAATATCCATGGAGTTCAGCATACTGTGTAGATAGAAAATATTATGCATCATATTATTAGTAGTTTATTAACTAAACTATATTAGCCGTGTTTTACTACAACCTCTACACATAATATGACGCAAACTCGGCCAATACATACCGGAAATCGGCCAATTTGAAAAAAAACAAGGCCAATATGAAGAAACTCGCCAATTGGCTTTAAGTGATATCATTCACGTTCAGTGACGTCATTCACGTATCGTGACATCATTCACGTTCAGTGAAGTCATTCACGTTCAGTGACGTCATTCACATTCAGTGATGTCATTCACGTACCGTGACATCATTCACGTTCAGTGAAGTCATTCACACTCACTTATCAACCTATAAAATTATGAAATTAATGCTACTATAAATAAACGCAAATCATGTCAAAATACTTTTATTAAAACAACATTCTACTACCGTGAAAGTTAATTAATAAAATTGTCAGTAATTAAGTGTTTTCATATTGTCCCAGTTATTGGTCCTCAAACTCTTATATTGGCCTGCGGCCTTCCCCCGTTGGCCAATATGATAGTCCTTGGACCAATAACTAGGCCAATATGAAATCACTAAATTAATAACATCATAATATTATTAGGTTAGGTTAAGAAAACAAAGGAACTAGAACATTCTGCATTTTCTTGCCAAGCTTAATAAACTTGATAGTAAAAGGCACTGACAATATATTTTTATCATGTAGATTAACCACATTTTCTTATGCTTTACTAGTTTATCTATGATACAGAATTGTAGGTTTGTTGTAGATGCCATCCTAGTCGTCAGATAACTTAATTACAATAAATGCCAAGACATGTTTTTGCTTTATCAGTCACTACCTGATAAAGCAAAAATTATTAGGTCACCCCTTTATTAGGCAGAAAATTAGATATCTGCATGATAAATATACAATAACTGGTGTTTTATTTAACACATTATGAAATATGATGACAGGCAGGGCTGTAGTGAGAGCATTTTTTTAACCTTTTTTCCCATAGTTTCAATAAATTCCTACAGGGCAATATTAATAATTGCCTCTGTAATCAAAATGAATTTTTTTCGGTATATTTTTTAGCGAAGTCTTTGATAGTTACCGGTATGCTTTTATGTGCTTGGATAACCTTGCATACATAAGAAATGTGGAGATACCTTCAACATGCATTTAAAACTTATGGAAAGAAAAATCAAAATCAAATATACTTTTCTATATCATTGTATAATTTGCAAATTTTGAGCAGGTCTAGTGATTTTGCCCAACTACTAGACCTGTGGTGGTCTAGTAAACTAAAACTATTAATTTCTAGCCCTGACAGATAACAGCGTGCAAAGAAAAAGGATAACATGAATACTTCACCTGAAATAAAGCTGATCGAATTCAAACCCAAACAGATCAAGTTTCTGACAGAACAGAATTTGCTAGTTTTTAACAATTAACCACACATAGGCTATGAATATTTACAAGAAATTAAATAAAAAATTAATTTCACTAAAACAGCATGATAGCACAATGCGTGACTATTGTATCTTGTTCTTTAGTTATATATAGTTACAATAGTTTTGCATTCATCCCTCAGTTATTTTATTGTACTGAAACCTTGTTATTATTATTTATTACATTTTCATTGGTGAAAGATTGGGATTTCTCAGTGAAAGAATATTCATAATCACTAAATATTATTAACTAACTCCGAACACAAAAATGACTAACTGTGAAGCCGATTTATGACGTCAATAAAATGGTGCTGATCATGTCAATGTCATCTGCCGATAACGCTCAATAAAGCGAATAATTCTGGTTAGAATCATGCACAAACTGATTTAACAATGTAATAAATTGATTATTTAACTGCGGTTTCTTTTATAGGGAAATCCTTCACTCGATGGTAGGCATGTTTTGTTTTTTCCACGAACGAGCGTACACGTCTTCCATCTTGCGAAGGATTTCCCTATAATCGATCCCAGCAGTTAAATAATCTCTATATACATGTACAATGAAAATATATGAAGAGTTATCTTTAGTGATATATAGTTACAATAGTTTTGCATTCACCCCTTAGTTAATTTGTTGTACTGAAACCTTATTATTATATACATGTACAATGAAAATATATGAAGTATATGTACCACCGTTCCTACCTGACATGGTCCTGGAGGTTGTGTAGTTTCAGGAACTTACTCAGAGCTGTTTCTACTGTACTTACACCACTAGCCATTCAGCCTGAAAGTGAAAATTTAATTCAATACTGAGGGCTCAAGCGAGGTATGTTTGGAAATATTAAAAAAATAATAATATCAGAACCATGTTAAAAACACATAACCCGCCGAGAAAGATGTAAGATCTAATATTTAAAGTTCTTTTTCAACATTTTTAGACGTAACTTGCTAGAGATGTAATATTTATGAAAAGATGAAAAGCCAAAGTGTTGCACGAAACAAAATTGTATCAGATATTATTATTATAAATGGGTTGTTCAAATTGGTAAAATCAGAAAAACAATACAAAATGGCGGTCGTCAAATAAAGTCTAAAGAAAGCAAGTTTGTTTTTAAACCAGCGAAATAGATTTTTTATCACCTAAAAGCAATAAAGAAAATTAATTGTCTAAAGGCTTTTAAATATCTGTAAAATATTACTCAAAACATTATTTAAAATGTAATTTTTATAGAGCCGAATCGCATTAAAAGCTTGATAAGCCAAAAATCGATAGACTCACACAGCGTTTTTATATTGGTGTTTAATCAGAAGACAAAATCAACTTAAACATGCAAAAAAATACCTGAAAGTCAAACTACTAAGGCCGATTCTGAACCAGGAAAAAATATAACAAATTAGTGCAATCATGATACTCTATCTAAAATGTATATTCGAACAACGATAAGTGTTTATAGCACAAAGCCTTTTGGCCAGCTTTCCAATAGTTGATTATAGTTGAGATGCAGGAGTCCTGTTGATAGTCGCCTGTCAACATCATGTAAAGTAGATTACAAGAAGCAGACAGCTCAAGCAGAAGTGAAGAATTCCATCGTAGATGATTACTATATATCCCCACTTCCACCAACAACGGCCACATTTTACATTATTTGTACACTGTTTTTAAATCTACCGATGACAAGGTACATATATATATCTTACATAAATTGAGAATCCAAATTCTATAGACACAATATAAATGGGTTTAACCAGCCACACCTAGAAACTGGAGCATTGAATTAAGAGTTACCAAATCATAACTCATTTTACGCCTATTCAATCATGGGTATTTTTAGAATCCATGAATAAACCTTTACTTTTAATCGGCACATATATATTATTATATGACCTGAACACCTGGATAGAGTGTTGATACACAATTTTGTCGTGTAATTTTGCCATTATTGGCGGATTAGTTTCTTTAAAGGGAATGTAGCGCCACAGCCAAACCATCTTTATTATTGAGAGTTCTGAAATACTTGAATAAGGGTGAAAGAATTATCAAAATCGGATGATAAACAAAGAAGATATGATCATTTGAAGTTTCTGTTAAAACGGATATGGAAGCGGCCATTTTGAGAGCTATGACATCACGGTTCTAAATGACCATATATGGAATATTTATAAATATGAAAATATACTGATTTATAGGGAAAAAATTACAGCAACTGTATGAAAAATATGTAATACTTAATGGCAATAATGATTTATATCACAAGTAAAAAAAAATCATTCATTTGCAGTGATTTTCTTCGTTTTAAATGATATTTATCAATATTCCATATATGGTAATATGGAACTATGACGTCATAGTTCTAAAAATGGCGGCTCCCATATTTGTTTTAGAACAACCTTTAAATGGTCATATCTTTTTTGCTTATCATCCGATTTTGATAATTCTTTCACCTTTTCCCAAGTTTTTCAGAACTCTCAGTAATAAGAGTTTGTTTGGCTGTGGCGCTACATTCCCTTTAAGTTTCTGTAGAAGATTAAAGTTGAAATTGTGAATTTGGCCAATCAGATTGCCTGCAGAATTGTTACTAGATCAATCAGAGTGCTAGCTCGAAATGGATTCCGCCAATCAAAAGTTACTGCGTCGGAAGTGTCTGAAGTAGGTCAATCATGTCGACTGTAATGCCCGTGTTTCTGCTGTGTATGGCGCCTCTGCTATTCATACCGTCCTGTATCAAAGGTTCGCTAGGTTTGTGATTGCTGATCTTCCAGGAGGTTGCTTCAACATTGCCAGATGATCTGTAGATGGACACGTCTTGCTGCAATGGTCTGAACTGGTAGTGAATCACATGTTTGAAACTTTCCCCTTTTTATGAAAAATATGCTAAAATTCAACCTTCAACAGATCCCGGCCCTTCTCCCCTTACATAGAGTGACAGCCCTGTACGTTAAACATGTCTTTGCAGTATGACAGATTCCTGTGGATTTCTTGTAGCAGAAAACATTCCTTGTTGGGTGGTCACTTTTGCCGGGCATAGATTGGATTCCTACTGTGCATTAAGTAACACATCTTCTAACAGTGATCAAAACATGTTTACAGGTATCAAAACATGTTTACAGGTTTGAATTCATGGAGCTATGTAGGAGCTATGTAGGAGCTATGTAGGAGCTATGTAGATATGAAATCAAAGTTGAAACTGATGTTCTCACACACAGCCCTGGGGCCATGGGACAAGACAGGATCTGAATCTGACTAGATACGTCGAAGTAACCAATACTGGCTTTTATTCAACGGGCTGGTGTGCGCGTAAAATTTAGTCTGGTAATGTTAATTCACTTTTGAAGCTTTCGATGGTCTGTTGGTTCACAATATTGTCACTGAGTTTATTCCAATGTATCACTGTTTTTGGGAAGAAAGAGTATTTGCAGTTATCACTATTTGTCTGTATTAATTGGAAACACTTTGTGTTATTGTTCACTTGGTTTGCAACAATGTTTTTATGTATGTAGTCCTCGTATTTCTTAGCTCTAATTGTTCGTTTAGGCCTAAGGGGGTTCAGATAGTGTTCAATATAAATAGCTGGGACGTGCCCTTCCACCACCTTGTACAGGAACGTCAGCCGCTGGTGGCGTCGTCTTTCTTGTAGTGGGGCCAGTTCCAGGTCCTTCAACATGGCGGTCACACATCCATCTTGTCTGGATCTGTAATCCTTCTTGATGAAGCGTGCGGATGATCGCTGTATCCGCTCTAGCTTGTCGATTTCACCTTGCTGGTAGGGGTCCCAGATAACACACCCATATTCCAGTTTGGAGTGAATCAGTCCGAGGTAGGCGTTCTTCCGGCTGCTAGAAGGACAGTGCCTTAGGTTTCTTCTCATGAAGCCAAGGGTAGAGTTAGCACGTTTGGTGATTTTCGATATATGTGTAGTTCATTTCAGGTCATCAGAGAATGTAATTCCAAGGTAAGGACTTTCTTGAACTTGTTTTAGAATTTCGCCGTCGATGGTGTAAAAATAGGCGACAGATTTATCTTATATATATCAGAAAGAAAACTAGTTCAACCACTGGTCAGTCGATGCATACTAGATAATATTGTTTTAGTTGTGTTAAATAAAATCCAAATGTGCATTAAGTCGCGCTAAAACATGCATAAATGTATACCTAAAAAAGTATTCAGCTTTGAATATTCAACCGGATGTTTATTTACTTAACTGGTCCCTTGCGACGAAGATGGCGCAATAAAAACAGGGTACAAGTTAATTGGGATTTATGTTTTCGTACTTTTCTATATTCGTCCTTTTATTTTAAACTGAACTATTTAAAACAAAATATAGGCCTATACTTTTCGTGTCATTCTAAAAATAACTTGCAGTTATTGCTTATAACTTACAGTTATTGCTTCATTATGAATTATCAATTTCAGTAATATAAACTGTTAAAAAAACAAAGAGAAAAAAACAAACCAAAAAGAACAAAAGCAACAAGGAGAAATAATTTAGAGTTATCTTTCCTTTACAGCAGCCACAGCATCCGAACTAACCGGTGGGGCACATTTACATTGTAAGGTATTTTTGATTTAGAAAACCTGTTTTTATTACTGTAAAAGTGAATATATTTTCTTTCCATACCGATTAACGCTCATGATATGGTTCAAGAACGTGTTTGTAAGAGACTGAAGAATGTAACTTTATAGCAAAGTGCAGTGCCAGATCAGAGGCCCACCAAGGGGTTTCGGGGATCTGCTGAAAATGGCCAATTATTTTCTGGTTTCTAGGAGAACAGGGGCAATTACTTTAAGGATTAAAGTTCTAATTTAGGGATCAATTTTGGTTTTATCACAGTGATTTTTTTTGGTTATTTTTACCGACGAATATCGGCACTTTCCCCTAGCAAAACTCGACTGTATTTCCCCCCATAAAAACGTCATATTTTCCCAATCCAAAGTCATATTTTCCTGATCAAAAGGTTCAATAAAAATATTAAATTTACACTTTAAGTATCAAGGAGTTTCCAAATTTCGATAGGGTAACTCGCCCCCGAGTCGGACAGGTTACTGGTTCTCGGCACCTCTGTCTATTTATTTTCATGCTCCTATTTGCTGAAACCGTCTGGTTGCTTCCTCTGTGTTTAATGTATCATTCGATGTCAACTGTTTAGCGGTACCAGCGTTTTTGCTGGGATTACGTCATACTTTTCGCATTGATCAAAATTCGCCCTTGAGTCAGGACATTGTTTGCAACTTCAGTAGTGGGTCATAAAATTGCTTCAGTGTTGCCATAAGCTCAAATAAAGAAATTGTCCTTATTTTTCTTCATGTATGTATATAAATTCCCTTACATAAATTACATATTTTAGATGTCTTCTTGTGTAAAATGTTCGGATATTGGCTCCTGACTTCAGTGTTCGTCTTCATGGCAGATATATTTAGACATGCCCCGAAGTCGAACATGTAATTGCCCTTGAGTCGGACTATAAAGGTAACTGGAGAAATCAATAGATTGGGGGTAATTCTTGTTGTTATGAATGAAAGAAATCAATGGATTGCCTCCCTTTCATAGTAACAGTTATTGACCGTTTCCAGTCAACCATCAATAATTGTCCGAGTTGGGAGCAAGTACGACTTAAGGGCATGTTACCCTAGTTTAACAAACAAACTTAATTTCCAAATTTATTAAGTTCATACATGTATGCCAAATTTTCCGGAATCACATCAGGGAGGTTGGACTTCCAAATCAGGGAGATTTGCAAAAAGCCTTGAAACCATCACATATTTTCAAGTACTGTATATAAATGTTGACAACTGTTACTTTATTTATAATTTTATTTTTGTATTTCATTATAGTGATCAGCGTTCTCCCCAGAAATGTTTGAAGGCATGTCGATTATATCTCAGAAAATATGGTTTAGGGTGTATCATTATACCCAACCCCTGTATTTTAAGGTATTTTGTCAAAAAGATACCGTATTTATGAAAGAAATAGGCTCGAGATACTAAATATTGTGGTATAAACTTATTTAAGATAAAAAATAAATGAATTAATAATAACTGTATAACCTGTCCTCCACAGTTAAGTCATGTTGCAAAAGCATTTTGGCTGCGAAGGCATTTTAAATGCGACATGCCTTAATGGCCTGGGGAGAACACTGGTGATAATGAAGTAGATGAAAACAAATAACAGTATATGCATAAACTATCAATTTTCAATAATTTTGGTCACACACACAATAATGAACATTACGTTTTATTGTTTTATATCTATATTACCCTCACACCCTTACACTGTTACACAACATCTAACAATGTTACACATAGCATTTCTTTGCAATGTCACACAACATTAAGATTATGATTAGTGATTATCTTTTATTTTTTCATTTGATAACGTAACCGTGTTACACAACATCATAATTTGACACAAAGTATTTCTGTACAATGTTACATTCATATTTCTTCTTTTTCGACGGCGTCGTATTTCCCGACAAATTAAGCAAGACGTTTAGACATGGTGCTTGTACGAACGACGTTTGAGACAGAACATGCTTAAAACAGAACATGCTTAAAATTCAACTATATATGGCCTGACTGCACTGTAGTTCAATTAAAATCAATTAACACTTAATTAAAGACCAAAAACAATTGACAAAACATGGTTAAACTTACCGAATGTCGGCAAAATCCTTCTCAACTTAGAATAAAACAAGCTGATGCAATCAACCCCTGGTGATTGGTGTAGTTAACGCTAATTGTCGGCATCGCACATATAATCTTCAATTAATAATGTACTTACTTCAAATGTTTTCATAACAACGTGTTAATTATCCTAATTTGTTGAGCCTGCCTGTTTTGTTTACACGGCCATCTTTCAATATATCTCGTTGTGTGCCGCGAGATGCTAGATGTGATTTCATTGGTTGGTTGCATTATCGTAACCCCGCCTTGACTGATTAGACGAGCGACAATTGTAACCTCATTGTTAGACACGCTTTGAACACATGCTGTGTATTGCAAATTGCAGACAATCAACTATACTAGGCAAATAATTGATTTCCGGGAGGTTTTGAGCGGCTTCCGTGTGATCGGGAGATCAAAGGCAAATCCCGGAGAATGCGGGAGATTTGGCATGTATGTAAGTTGTCCTATTCCTCCGAAACCTCGGTAAACATAAACTTCAATACAATAGACATCACAGCGTAGAAAAAGTTTCATTCATTTAACTGTCAAATATTCACCAACAATCAAAACAAATATGGCGGTGAAATCCTATCCAATAGCAAGCGCGTCACATGATTCTGATAGGTAACGTCATCACACTATTGCATCATCACACGCTCGCCAAAATCATAAAATAAGTTACTGTGGCCAACTTCAGTCATTACGCACACTGAAGAATGTTATACACAAATCATATGAAGACAGATAACTCTAAATTAACGTTTATTTAACTATAATTGCAGTCACTCAAATATTTAGATAATACAAACAATGTGATTGGTTAAAGGACGATCACATGATCAATTTAAGCTACGTTCATTTTCCAATGAACTGTACAAAGAACTACTTTCATCCGCCATTCATAGAATACAATATAGCTCGGATTTACAGGGGTGTATTTAGGAGAGGGATATTAAAATAATTGGATAAATAGTTTAAAACCGTCGATTGCAATTATAAGGGTTTAGTGTCATTTTTTGTGCATTCATTGGGGTATGAACTGTTAATTGTCGAAGCACATAGCGTACATAATTCGGGCATTATGGGCTATGTGCTTCGACAACTAACAGTCATGAAAAAAGACACTAAACCCTTAAATCATTTAATGCTGCTCACAGCATGGACATCTAAATGAGGTGTCCTTCTGTACAACCCTGACACTGGTACAATATTTGAGTTGAGTCCAGTGATCACATATTTCACACTGGATGGTCCTCCTTTACAGCTTGGTATGCTCTAGTGAGTGTGAATAAGCTCTTCTTTTACCATATGAAGTAGGACCTATAAGCTGTAAACATGTGTTTTTTTCTAGGTTGAATGGTATTTATAGAAATACCATTCAACCTAGAAAAAAACACATGTTCAATTAGTGACTACAAAATAACATAATGGCCCTAATTGGCTTCCGTAGAAAAAAAATTGGTTGGCATTTTTTTCCAACGTTACTATTTTTAGACTTGACACAGTTTTTGCAGGCAGAGATAGCGTCTGTGGATACACAAATGTTAAATGCGTTATTTTATCGTTTTAAGTGCTATAATAAAATGACTTAGTGGAAATACATAGAAATTATTCATCAACAATGTAAGTGACGTTTTCTTACCTTTTCTTGAAATTGTTGTAGAAACAAAGCGACCGAAAGTTTTACGATCTGTTTACATCCGTGTTTATTTTTGACGTCACATTATGACGTTACGCTCGAGATATAACAAAACCTATCGGAATCATGTGTCTATCGGAATCAGGTTACTGGAGGATATTGGTAAAAGAGCTTTCCTTAAGAGTATTACATTTTAATTTTCGCGAAAACCGATACTGGGGTAAAAGCCGTACTGCACCTTGATAAAAATAATCAAGAGCTGAATAGCTAGTTCATTATCTAGAACATTCGACGCTTTTACCCCCACCTTGTAGTCGCGTGCAGGTACCAACTATCCAATGGGCGAGACGCATTTATATTTTGTCACCAGAATCAATCGAACGCTTTATCGTAGCATAGTATTTATACGATACGATTACGAAAGGCGTTCTTTAACCAAGATTTGCTCCGACATGTCCCATAATTCAAAATATTATGTATAAAAGGTTAAAAAGAACGACGCAAAGGGCACACAGAGCATTAATTAGCTCTGTGTTTAAAAAGCTGAATCAGATCATGGGTGATGACGAACAGACTTTGTCAGAAATTTCTGTAGTTACTGAAAGTGAAATTACCCCAGTCTGACCTACCCAACTTTCGAGCCTGATGAGTGAATCTCGTCCAGTGTCCTACTCCTACGAGTTTAACGAAATCGTGTGATCCTCCTGGGCCATCTTTTCTGAAGTCAAAGGGGTATGAAGAGAATATGCCAAATGGATAAGGACCTCAAAGAGGCAGACATGGAAGCACTTGTGGACATGTTTAAAGGACAAAAAGAAAAAGAAAATTGTCTTTTTAAATGATTAAATTACAGTAGTAAATACATGTTCTGAGCAATAAAATCTTCAAAGTTTTTTGTTTTCTATATAGACCATACTGATTATTGAATTGAGACATTTTCCCAATTTAGTAAAAATGCCGCTAAATTTTCCCAGTTGAAATGGTAGAGGTACCTTTAAAAAAGGTAAAAAAAATCACTGTATCATGGATATACAAGAACCCTAGATTTGAAACTGCCTATACGCCTCACGTTAATTCTCGATTTATCTGCCGAATGGCCAATAAGCTGGTTCCTTGATTACTCTGCGGTAAACAACAGGGTACCAGTCAGGGTAACAGGTGCACGGCGGCTGTTTTTGACGCGATCTATTATCCTGAAATGAGTTGTCAACTTGATGCTGACCTAAAAATTAATTATTAACATACTTAACTACAGGATCTATTTCAAATATCGAGGTAATTATAATTTATTGAAAAAAATGATGGAATTCATACTATAACTTGTGTTTTAGTGGCGAAAATACACTCAATTAAGCTGTTGATTTTCTTTTACTATAGTTCTCGGCTTGAAACGAGAATGTACATTTCTAGAAATTTAACTTCTCTTTCATTTACGGTACGATATTCAAAGTAATTATTCATTCTTAATGCCATTATTGTGTAGATCTGGTTCCTATCCTTAGATTTCTGTTAAGCCTATGTTTTGTTCTCAAATTACGCAGTTGAAATTGGTTGAAAATTCATAAATACAATTGCGAGTGTTTTTCATAAAAATGTATACACATACTAAGAAGTGAAACTTCTGTTTTATTTATGGTTCGATATTCAAAATAATTATGCCTTTGTATTGCCATTATTGAGAAGATCTGGTTGCAGGCCTTGGATTTCTGTATAGCCTTTGTTTTGTTCTTAAAATACGCAGTTGAAATGGGTTGAAAACTCATTAAAAAAATCACAAGTAAAAATTGATGGCAAACATCTAACAAATTACCTTTTGATTATGTAACACCATGTTGTTTGGACATATGTCCCCGAAACTCGGAGATAGTGTTTAACACTTTGTCACAAAATGGACATACCGGTACATACATTTCTTAGTACTCTCTTTACCAACGGACTTAGTTTTCTTGGATGCTTCTGCCTCAAAGTCAAAACTAGTATCGTCTTCTTAATTATAAGGCTGTGGCTGATTCACGTGACGGGTCACGTGTTCATCTCATATAATTCCGATTGGCTGCTTAGCACAATAGAATAATCTGTATACACCCCAAGCAAAACAGATAAATCTACATCATCATCCCATGAAAGAAAATCTGATTTGGAACCCATTTCATAGTTATAAGAAACTGAGCCGAAGGTTTTGTAGGAATTCAGTTTAACCTATTAGGAGCGTTTAATTCGGCTGGCGTGGCGCAATCGGTAGCGCGGCGGATTTGTAACCGGAGGCCCCGGGTTCAATCCTCCGTGGTGCCACTGAGTTCCGTCGGTGTGTTCTTGGGCAAGACACTTTCACTTAGCCTCGTCCATCGGATGGGGCGGTCCCGTGTATCGGTCTATCCTCAGAGCACGTTAAAGAACCATAGGAATCTATTCGATAATAAGAGTAGGGCAGGTTCCCGGATTCCTATGTATCCTTCCTCTCTCTCTGGGGCGGCTCTAAATAACCTATACTGTGCTGATGAGCCGTTAAACAACATTCAATTAATTCAGTTATGATGAACATAGATAACTAAGAAGGAATTTGGCGAGATCAACACTTTTTGATCAGTGCATTTGGTAAAAACGTCTAGTAACAAGGTTATATCCTCCACAATATTACAACTAAATTAGTCTTTCATAATTGCAACACCCTTGACCGCTTTAATGATAACAAACACCATTTTTGCCCCATTTAATTTGCTAATTTCGCGTCAGTTTGTGTAAAAATTTGTTCCTCAACACCGGTTATTACGTTTCCAGGTTTTGGAGGACAGGTTTAAAACGCTGCTCTCAAAATTTGGAACCGTTGTAAAAGCCAGAGCTGCACCAAAAAAAACGGGGCGCGCGGGGGATGTTATTTTAGCAATTAATTTATTATTGCCCAATGCATATACTGTTAATTGTTTTCATTTATTGTTTGTATATATACAGTAGATAATGAAATACAAAGTAAAATTAGAAATAAAGTAATAGTTGTCAACATTTCTATTCATTATTTGAAAAAATCCGATGGTTTCATGGCGTTTAGTAAATCTCCCTGATTTGGACCAAATCTCCCTGCTTGGAAGTCCAATCTCCCTGATGTGATGCTGGAAAATTTGGCATTATGATAACTATATACAGTTATAGTAATATAGATTTTTATGCCCCCAAAGGGTGGCATATAGAAGTCACACCGTCCGGACGTCCATACAATCGTGTTCGGTAAATAACTCAGACAATAATGGATGGATTTTGAACAAGTGCTCACCACAATAACATCACGTGTTGCACGCCAAGTCCAGGTCTGTGGATCCAAGGTCAAGGTCACACTAAGAGGTCAAAGGCAAAGAAGAAGTACTTTCTTGTCTGGCAAATAACTGACATTCATGGAGAGATTTTCAAATAACCTGGTGCAAGTGTTTACCAAAACAAGAGGATGTGTTACAAGCAAATTCCAGGTCTAATGCTTCAAGGTAACGGTCACACTTAGAGGTCAAAGGTCAAAAAGGAGTACTTTCGTGTCCATATTTCGTGTCCGGTAAATAACTGTGACATTCATCGAGAGATTTACAAATAACCTGCTGCAAGTGTTCACCATAACAAGATGACGTGTCACGTGCAAAATCCAGGTCAGTGGCTTCAAGATCAAGGTCACATTTGGAGGTCAAAGGTCAAAATCAAAGTTTTGTTGTGTCCATATTTAATGTTCGGTAAATACTTCTGACATTGCTGGAGGGATTTTCAAATAACTTGGCAGAAGTGTTCACCACAACAAGATTATATGTCACAAGCAAAATCCAGGTCAGTAGCTTCAAGGTCAAGGTCACAATTAGAGGTCAGAAGATGTCATATGTCCCTGTATTTGATTGAAGTCATGTAAGTCGTTCCGGTCTATAACTTTATCAAACAAGATGACGTGTCACGCGCAAAAGCCAGGTCAGTAGCTTCAAGGTCACACATGGAGGTCAAAGGTCAAAATTGAAGTTTTGTTGTATCCGTATTTCATGTCCGGTAAATAATTCAGACATTCATGGAGGGATTTTCAATTAACTTGGCAGAAGTGTTCACCACAACAAGAATATATGTCACGAGCAAAATCCAGGTCAGTAGCTTCAAGGTCAAGGTCACACTTAGATGTCATATGTCCCTGTATTTGATTGAAGTCATGTAAGTCGTTCCGGTCTATAACTTTGTCATCCATTGAGGGATTTTTATTTAACCTGGCAGAAATGTTCACCAGAACAAGATGATGCGTCGTACGCAAAACCCAGGTCTGTAGCTTCAAGGTAAAGGTCTCACTCAGAGGTCAGAAGATGCCTGAAGACCCTGTTTTTGAATGAAGTCATATTGGTGGTATTCGGTGTATAACTTTGTCATCGGTCACCTTTGAGTTTTGCTGAACTTTTACCTGATCTTACCATTATGCCCATGAATATTTATAAGCTTGGTTCAAACTTATGATGTCTTTACATTTTGAGCTGTGTGCATAAACATATTGTTCACATATCAGGGGGGCATTGGTCACGTACAGTGACATTTCTTGTTTTAGCTCTACTGATCAATCAAAGATCAGCAGAGCTTATGCCATGGTGCGGTGTCCGTCATCCGTCGGTATGTTCATCCGTAAACTTTTTTTGCAGCGACTACTCCTCTGAAACTTCTGGATGGATTTTCATGGAACTTTACAGGAATGTTACCCATATTGTGATATTGATATGGGATTTTTTCTAAAATGATCAGCATGACATGATGTTGGTCCTTGTCAAAAATTGTTTTGATTCAACGTAAGACATGACTGTCAGCAGCCATCTTTCTTTACTTAGTGTTATATAGTAAAAACTTGTAGCGACTTCTCCTCTGAAACTATATGAAGGATTTACATGAAACTTCACAGGAATTTTCTCTTGATGTCTAATTGATCCAAGCAAAATTTCAGGTTTGCCGGAAACTCAAGATGCCCGCCACGGCTAAAAATAGATTTTAAAAAACAAGTTTGTAGCGACTACTTCTTGAAAACTATAAGTGATATTGATATAGGACTTTTATTAAAATGATCAGCATGACTTGATGTTGGTCCTTGTTGAAAATTATTTTGATTCGAAGTTGAACATGGTTGCCAGCGGCCATCTTTGTTTACAACAACAACAACAACAACATAAACTTTATTTCAAATCAGGTTACAGAGTAACAACATGATTGGTAATACAATATGATAAAGATTGGTATGGGTAAGTAATGGGGACAGTGTTTATTAGTTATATGAAAGAGGAAACAACTGTCTAATAAGGTTGATAAGAACAGCAAAACAAAATCTTCTTTTTTTCCAGCAGATGTAGTTATTAAATATGTATATGAGTAGCAGAAAATATAAATGACAAAGAATGTACGTATGCGTTTGTTCTATATTTGTTTCAACATCTGACCTAATTGCTGGCTACAATAATAATAAACGGGTGATTCGTACGTGGATCACGTGCGAGTGAATCCACGAGGAACTAGCTAATTTTATGAATGGCGCACCTTTCAGGAATTTACTATCAGTGTTACACGCACGAGATCAGTGAGATTATTCTTATAGAGTTATATAGTAAAAACTTGTAACGACTACTCCTCTAAAACTACCTGACAGGTTTTCATGAAACTAAACAGCAATGGCTATCAAACCCTGTAGTAGAACTTCAAGGTCATTGACGTCTTGTTTAATATGCCGCTGATATGCTCAGACCTAAACTTGCAGACTAATAGTTCCTTTGGTGACACAGTCATGTATGCAGTATATATCTCTGGATTCGGTAAGTGGTCAACATAATTAAAGAGCAAGTCTATTGCATGCGACTTTTTTTTATGTGGTATGTGAATAACAGCTTTGAAACTATGAACCTGATCGGAAAATGGCCACTCACTTACAACAAAAGAAATGATTTATCCGTTGCCAGAGGCTTTCCGTCCTTGGTGGTATAAATCAATAAAAATCATCATCAGCTGCTTTAATACTAATTGTTTTTAATAATAAACTGATTGAAGTAAAACATAGAAGGAGTATGATTATGGATAAGAGCTCAGTATCAAAATCGCAAGATGTATATTCACTATACTTAGATTACCATAAATCTTAATATCGGTCCAATAAACCCATTCTGCGCTATTCAAAACATAACCATATTTAATGAGCGCCCAACAATCGCAATGAAATTTTGATCATGTACATAGACGCTGATGACCTCGTTTTAGCCATACAAGATTCGATTATGTGCCCGTTCTCTTTCTTCTTACGTCACTGGTTGAATCTTCTTACGTCACTTGTTGAATTGAGCTATCTTACTTTTCTTTTGTAGCATGGTCACTGAAATACCTTTGGTATTTGCACAGGTGTAAATCGTTTAATTGAAAATAACATCTGTCAGAATAAATGGTGTACCGTAGCTACCAGATGTTGGAAGTTAGAGTATGGCAGACAGCTGAAATGAACATGCTACAAAACAACTAGAGTATGGTCTCATCTCGTTGGTTGGTTTAAACACCTTGATGTGCATAGATGTTTAAATCAACCAACTCGATGGGGCCATACTCTATCTATTATAAGGAAAAGGTCCTTTTTCATGACAATTGTTGCTTCTTTGCAAGTACATTCAGATATAAGTATAATTGTGAATGAAAATAAATATGAAGGTACTAATTAATACCTCATTATGTTTAAAAATCTCCCTTTAATTATTTAATGTACATAATTATATATACTGTCACAGGGCTTAAAATTGTGAAATATTGAAAATGTTCAGTTGCACCCCTCTCTCCCACAGAACCACCCACACACAATATCTGAAATACACTGCAGCTTTAAGTTTATAATTTCATGAATGAATGCTAACTACCTTTACAGGTGAGATGGCCATTGATGTGAGAACATAAAATGTCATATGATGGTTGAGTGAGCAACATAGAGGTGTGTAATACAAGCACAGATGCCGGTGTTCTACTACACAGTGTACTGTTACATAGGGATGGAGTAGTTCTGACCTTGCCTGTCAAAATCACACCTGGTTCTTCTCTTGGATATTTATATTATTGTTTAAAGGTAACACTTGCTTTGGTCATCACATTGTATATGACTTTTTGTATGTCTGTTTTTGTTGTAAATTGTGTAAGCTTTTTCCAGGTTCAACATGACGCTGCTGTTTTAGAACTATATGTACAATATATTTAAAAAAAAATACATTTCAGATTATTTAATATAACTAAGGGGATTTGAAAGAACAAAAGATAACACTGATACAGGTGTTTGGTTTGTTTATAATAATTATGTGTTAGACCTTAAAGGGACACATGGCAATCTTGATTTTTTAAAAACTAGCATAAATTGCATTTGTTCAATCATTAATGTTAATTATAAGCATTGTATTAAGCCATTTGTTTGCATATTATTATTTTTTCATATTATTGCACCAGTAATATATCAAAACTTATAGTATAATAAGACGAAATAGAGAATATTTAAAATTTGATTTATTTAAATGTGACCAGGGTAAAAGTAAAAATGATACTGGATATATAAATCGTGACACCCATTTCAAACACTTCAAGATTGCCATGTGTCCCTTTAAAATTGACCAGTATTCCTTTAAATATGTTTAAATCATAATACATGTATTTATTGTATCATTTAAACTAACATATATATAGAAATACACTTTCACCTGTGATTTTAATTGCACAGACCTGCAACTGCTCATTATTAAATACTAATACGAGAGTGCAGAATGATTGTTTATTGATAGATAGATGCTTCCCGCTCCTTCCCACCTTTATTTCCCCTCTGTTTTTTGATTTTCAGTATTCCAGTAAAAGGCTGTATATATGCTTGTAAGTGGTATATACACTTTCCCTCTGATAATAAATTGGTATGCAATATTCCACCCTATGTTAAGTGGTATTCTGTATTCCAACCCCTGTTAAGTGGTATTCGCCAACCCCTATTAAGTGGGTATACAATATTCCACCCTATGTTAAGTGGTATTCTGTATTCTACGTACCACATTTTAAGTGGTATTCTGTATTCAAACCCTGTTAAGTGATGTTCCTTATTCCACCCCTGTTAAGTAGTATTCTATATTCCACCCCTGTTAAGTAGTATTCTATATTCCACCCCTGTTAAGTAGTATTCTATATTCCACCCCTGTTAAGCAGTATTCTATATTCCACCCCTGTTAAGTAGTATTCTATATTCCACCCCTGTTAAGTAGTATTCTATATTCCACCCCTGTTAAGTAGTATTCTATATTCCACCCCTGTTAAGTAGTATTCTATATTCCACCCCTGTTAAGTAGTATTCTATATTCCACCCCTGTTAAGTAGTATTCTATATTCCACCCCTGTTAAGCAGTATTCTATATTCCACCCCTGTTAAGTAGTATTCTTTATTCCACCCCTGTTAAGCAGTATTCTATATTCCACCCCTGTTAAGTAGTATTCTATATTCCACCCCTGTTAAGTAGTATTCTATATTCCACCCCTGTTAAGTAGTATTCTATATTCCACCCCTGTTAAGCAGTATTCTATATTCCACCCCTGTTTAGTAGTATTCTATATTCCACCCCTGTTAAGTAGTATTCTATATTCCACCCCTGTTAAGTAGTATTCTATATTCCACCCCTGTTAAGTAGTATTCTATATTCCACCCCTGTTAAGTAGTATTCTATATTCCACCCCTGTTAAGCAGTATTCTATATTCCACCCCTGTTAAGTAGTATTCTATATTCCACCCCTATAGTATTCTATATTCCACCCCTGTTAAGCAGTATTCTATATTCCACCCCTGTTAAGTAGTATTCTATATTCCACCCCTGTTAAGTAGTATTCTATATTCCACCCCTGTTAAGTGATGTTCCTCAATATTCCACCCCTGTTAAGTGGTGTTCCTTATTCCACCCCTGTTAAGTGGTGTTCTGTATTCTACTCCCTGTTAAAGGCTTAGTGTCCGTAAGTAAGCAGATATTGAGCATAACCAGATAACTGTCTGACTTTTATTCATTGAAATGTATACATGAAAACATGAGGATAGACCCTAAGAAGTATGTAGGAATACATTCGTGAGTTTGAAAAAAAAAAAGTTTTAATTATTAAATGTAAATAATTAAAGCGGGACCCACAATATTTACCTTTTATGCGTTCACGTGACTTCCATAGCGCACTAGGTTTTCACCATAGTATGTATTGCGTAATAAGTATAGCCCGCTTAGCTCAGTCGGGAGCGAGTTCCGACAACTTTACGCTCACGCACACTTATTTTTACTGCGAGTTTGGGCTGCGAGTTCAAACCAACAAAGTGGATTTGCTTTTTTTGTACCGCGATTGAATTCCGTTAAACAATTTTGCTTTTAATTAGTAAATATTGAATAATGTTTAGTGTATAATGTTTGCGAACATAATTATTGGGTGTTAAATAAGCTAAAAGTTACGGACAGTGCCCGTTTAAGTGGTAAACCCATGTTAAGTGACCAGTATTCCTACCACAACCATTTACATAGACACAGTTATGTAATATTCCGTATTCCGCCCCTTGTTAAATGGTATTTTGTGTACACGACACTCTGTAAGTGTCAAATTTCTGGATAAAATCTGGATTCTTTGGATTTTTCATTTGCTCTCCGGATCTGGATTTAAGTGTACAATCTCCAGATTTTCCAGCAAACCTTATTTTAACAAACGTTTATGTTTTAACAGCTATTTTTTCACAGTTTATCAGCTATTTCCTGCATTGGTTCAGTACAAGTGTCAAATCGATGGGGGTCATCAGTGTAATGCACTGACTGAATATACAGTTAACACCCAATGACATAATTATTCAGTGATGCAATGTGTCTCTGGCTTCCTTAATGACCAACCTAACAACAAATAGCAAATGTGCAGATACTAGCGACTCCTGTGTGGTATAACAGTGACAGCTGCTGTAAGATGACTATAGTTAACCAGACTATTGTACCCATCTCGGTGCGCCCTTTAGGCGCATTGAGTTTGTTGGCGGAGGGACTTTAAACCTTAGAACTACACATACACACAGAGATAACTATAGTTTGTTAAAGAGTTTTGAAGACTTTATTATTGCCTTTAGCACACAGCTATGAAGAATATTATGTGCACTTTCATAAAAAAAAAAAGTTGTGATTTGAATTTAAACCAAGTATTTTCTAATCTAATTACGAAGTCCTCCATAAAAACTATTTTTTGCGCATGTTGAAGTATTTAAAGTTATTATTTTCTATAACTATATCAAACAATGCATAAGTTCCATTTGCATAACTAAATTAAAATTTTCTCTTATAAAAAATAAGTGTGCAGATGAAGATGCGTGCTCTATTTAAGTGTGCAAAAATTAATGAAGTCACATGCTCAAATTTCCATTGAAAAGTGTTCTTCGTGCGCTTTAAATCATAAATCAAACAAATCTCAGGATTTTGTGTTCAAAAGTTTTGGCAACTCTGATTCCGTATTCCACTCCCTGTTAAGTGGTATTCCATGTTAAGTGGTATTCCATATTCAGGACTCAGGGATGTGGGGGTGATACCTTATAGGTATCTAACAGCAGCTTAATTATCAATTTTATAGGCTTCTAGTATTTGATAAATTTGTTTTGTTCAGATGTGCATGTATCTCTAGTGTACACATACACCTATCTTCAAGGACACTTGGGATTTGACATGAACTGTTTTAATAGAACTGTTTTATTGTTCCACCCTATCTCCTTTATATATATATATATTTATTAATCTTATCATGAATTGATGTTCATTAATTGATTAACATGTTCCAAACTATTTGCATGTTCTCCTGTCAGACTAGATGCCCTTGAATGTATTGTCAATGTGTCAGACAAGATTTATTGTCAGTGTTCTGCAGTTCAGAAAATTTAGAATCATTTCCAAGCTGTTGCATAAATATTTAAATGTGTCCACCACACAAATGAGTGGTGATAATGGCCTCTGGTCAGTTGACCTTTGTAGTCGGAATGACCCTGTTCATATTATTTAATTACCTGAATGGAATGCCACCTGTCTGGTGTAAACAGGTATACTGCATATTAATTCAGATAGACAGTTATGGCATCAGTTAGACAGTTATGTCATCAGTTTATTTGTTTACTTGCTTAAAGCTACAGAGTCTCTATATCAATTGATTTCTTCTTTGTAGGCGTGTCTTTATTTGTAACTAAATGTTCACCAGCTCATGTCGAAATCGGGTATTTAAGCGAGCAAATATAATGCAGGACATCGTTTATTGTATAGACATCGACCAGTGCACATCGTACCTGTACACAGATAACATTATGATTTACAAAAAATTGCCTCTTTCGGGACTCGAACACACGACCTTCTGATTTCAAGTCAGGTGCTCTATCCACTGAGCTATAACGCTTATTGAGAAAAGGGTAATTGAGAAAATGGTATACAAACTACCATTTATAATGAGGCAAAATAACTTAATATAATTGTTTGAACGCAACTCAAGATGAATCCATAAATATATAGTCCATCTTGTCGGACGTGTAAATTAACATTGCCTAGTGTAATACTATATGTTATCAATATGAAACTAATATTCCGCCTCAAAACAACCATATCTCGACTTGTTATTTATAGTGCTTGATGAGTTTTGTGTGCGCTAGTTATTAAGTAATGCCTATTTAGTGTTAATAATGAAAGAACATACCAATAAATAGCCGTGCTCTAGTGGTTAAACGTACGTCCATCAAAACTTAAAAGCGCAGTGGCTTTGGCAGTGGTTCAAATCCCGTTCCGGGCAAGTAATTTTTGTTCACATATATTCTGAAGCCGTGTATTTATCGATGTTACTTGTACGAAGGCTAAATACAAATGTGATATTTTTAGTGTTTCCCTTAATGCTGAATGGCAGGGCGGGTCGGCACGCCCTTTTTTCGCCCAGTCATGCAGTCGTTACATACTGCCACGCATTAATTACATGCCGCCCCGCAGTGCCCTTTCTAAAACTGCTCGCGACTGCAGTCTCTTGAAATACACAAATGCACTTTGACACGTTGTGTGACCTTTAAACCGACAATTACCAGATGTAGCCACGGGGTATTTCCAATGTGTACAGGTAACTGATCACGCGTGACTCTTGTGATAAGCATTGGTTCCCGTGAATACACACACCCCAAATAACAAGTTTCTTGCTTCAGGGGTAGTGGGAAATCAAGTCGGCGGCCTCCCAATCATATCTACAAGTAGGTCATATGCACGGCCCTGGAATGTTTTGCGAGAAGAATGCGAATTTGTTAATACTCTCAAAGCACTCGTTTATTACTGCGATTCAATGAGGTATTCAGTGTATTTCATTGATAAAGTATGAACTTATATGGATGCGCATCTTTCCCACAAAAGCGTTACAAAACTTACCGGTTTGCCGTTTTCCCCAAACAATCGTAAATCATAACAATGACCGGCCCTGGATTGTTTTGCTAGAAAATACAAACTTTTTTAATACACTCGAAGAACTCGTTTATTAATGCGACTGGATGAGGTATTCAGTGTTTTTCATTGATAAAGAATGAAATTAAACATATATGGACGTGTATCTTTCCCAAAAAGCATTTCAAAACTTAACGATATGCTTCTTTTTTCATATCTCACTGGTTTTCGCGATTCCAAAAAAGGACAAGATATTTAGTTCTGAATGTTTAATTGATATACATTACTGCATAAATGTTCAAAAATACACTAAGTGGACTTAAATGTTGGGCAAGGCAATTGCCTTTTGAAAATACTCTTGCTCTGAGGCTGAGAAAGTGGATTTTAAAAACATTTTTAAAACAGTCAATAGCACTGAGAATCCCTTCTAATTAAAACAAGGCATTCATTTTACAACTAAAACCATCTCAGATATACATGTCAATATAATGTAATATTTGTTTATTTTTTTTAGAAAAGTTTTAAAATGTTATTAAATGACTTTTTGGATGAATTTCTTTTTGGTGGGGGTGGGGGTGGGGTGGGGTGGTGGTAGTAGAGGAGGGTGGGGGTAATAGTGACCAAATTATGCGCCGAATACCTATGCAGAGAAGTAGATATAGAATATTGATGAAAACTCATACTCAAACATACCTTAAAAGTGACGTTTAATTACAAAGATTTTTTTTACTAATTTTGCGCGTTAAAAATGCCCTTTTTTTATTTACCCTGCCCTTTCTCAAGGCTGGGGGAAACACTATATTTTACGCATCGATTTCTGCCTTATAGGTGTTCATCGATTTGAAACTACTTTACCAGTCATATTCACGAGTTATTACCAGTTAAAATAGAGACTCTGTAGCTTTAAACTGCAATCTAGGATTTGATACTGACCTCTTATGTATATGTATAAAAATCAATATATACTCCTTAAAATAATTTAAAAGACCACAAAAAAGAACAGTAATAATTACTTAATCTTTAATATTATGCATTTCATATCCATATCAAAAGTTAATACTTTTGGGTCAAGTAACAATTGTTAAACAGTAAAATGTTCAATAATGGCACAATTCAAAAATGACTCGAATTAAAACGTGATCCTTAAATTATTTTGAGCGGTATATATTTTCAATCTCTAGCAAATTTTAGATGATTTGGAGAATATGTAGCATGACTCGTCAGTCAAAGAGTGCGTTTGATTTGGCATTCCCAGGGTCGGATCAAACAAGCTTCACACATGCATATTTGATAAAACACTCTATTTTAAAACAGCGGGTAGAACACAAAATGTGTGTAGGGGGAAATGGCGGAGTTTGGTTTATTTCTTAGAAGCTTGCTTTCAAATTGCTGTGTTTTGAAATAAATATGATTTTATATGTATAAATTAAATGTGTCTATTGTGGAAATATTTGGTTTAAACATGTTTTATTTTTCAATGATTTACAACATTTCATATATATATATTGTACAATCATATTATTAAAAGGATTAGAATGAAAGCAAACTGCTTATAGAATTCTTCTCCTAGGAAAGATTGTTTGTAATAAAATGGAAATATTTTATAGTGGGTACTTCCATTTTTTTGTGAAAGTTAGCCCAATCAACTTTACACAAGAGCGAAATAACTGGAACTTATTTTTCAAGCGATACAGTTGTCAGATATTAACTCTGACTTAAATAATAAATATAATAATATATACGCTACTATTTAAAATAAATAAGACCAACCAATATTTTAAACTTGATATTTAAAGTCAGAAGTGAGAGTTTTTTTTTTAAATGTTCGCAGATTTACTAGGTGTATAGTCAGGAGTTTTGACTAGTAGAGTTATGTGTCTGTGTAGATGGTTATTGGTGGGTGTATAGTCAGGAGTTTTGACTGGTAGAGTTATGTGTCTGTGTAGATGGTTATTGGTGGGTGTATAGTCAGGAGTTTTGACTGGTAGAGTTATGTGTCTGTGTAGATGGTTATTGGTGGGTGTATAGTCAGGAGTTTTGACTGGTAGAGTTATGTGTCTGTGTAGATGGTTATTGGTGGGTGTATAGTCAGGAGTTTTGACTGGTAGAGTTATTTGTCTGTGTAGATGGTTATTGGTGGGTGTATAGTCAGGAGTTTTGACTGGTAGAGTTATGTGTCTGTGTTTATGGTTATTGATGGGTGTATAGTTAGGAGTTTTGACTGGTATACTTCTATCTGACATCTATCTAGATGGTTATTGGTGGGCGTATAGTCAGGAGTTTTGACTGGTATACTTCTATCTGACATCCATCTAGATGGTTATTGGTGGGCGTATAGTCAGGAGTTTTGACTTGTATACTTCTATCTGACATCCATCTAGATGGTTATTGGTGGGCGTATAGTCAGGAGTTTTGACTGGTATCTTCTATCTGACATCCATCTAGATGGTTATTGGTGGGCGTATAGTCAGGAGTTTTGAATAGTATACTTCATCTAGGTGGTTATTGGTGGACATATAGTCAGGAGTTTTGACTGGTATAGTTCTATGTACATATTAGCATAACTCTTTAGTTCATTCATTATATTATAGGTTATTTATGGACCTACCCATTATACTGTATATATTCACACTAACAAAATTATTGAGTGCAGATAAATCCAAACAAATGGACATGTGTTAAAAGGAATTTTAAATTTTCTTTCAATTTGTGAATAAATTAGCTTTAAAGGTAAGGTTTCTTCATTTATTATTAAGAAATATATTTGCAAACTTATTTTTTCTAATATGACCTGGTTAAAGCTACAGACGCCCTATATCAATCGATTTCTTCTTTGTAGGCGTGTCTTTATTTGTAACTTCATGTTCACCAGCTCATGTAAAAATCGGGTATTTAAGCGAGCAAATATAGCGCATGAAATCATTTACTGTATATACATCGACCAGTGCACATCGTACCTATACACAGGTAACAGTAATTTTTACCGGAAAAAAAAAGTTAGCTTCTTTCGGGGCTCCAACACACGACCTTCTGATTTCAAGTCCTGTGCTCTATCCACTGAAATACAACTCTACTTGAGAAAATAGTATACTAACTACCAAATATTATGAGGCAAAATAACTTAACATATTTGAACGCAACTAAAGATGGATCAATAAATATGCAGTCCATATTGTCGCACGTGTAAATTAGCATTGCCTGGTGTAATACTGTATCTTATCAATATGAAACTAATATTTCGTCTCAAATCATATCGACTTGTTATTTAGCGCTTGATGAGTTTGTGTGCGCGCTCTTGTTATTACGTAATGCCTATTTAGTGTTAAAAATGCTACAAAATAACAATAAATAGCAGTGGTCTAGAGGTTCAGCGTACATCTTTCAAATCTTACAAGTGCAAGACTGTGGTTCAAATCCCGTTCCGGACGACTATTTTTTTATCACATATATTCTGGAGCCGGATATTTATCGATGTTACCTGTACGGAGGCTAAATAAAAATGTGAAATTTTACGTATCGATTTCTCCTTATATACTGAGTTTTGGGGTGTTCGTCTATTTGAAACTACTTCACACATGACTCATTCATATTCATGAGTTATTACCAGTTAAAATAGGGACTGTACAGCTTTAAGGTGATATTCAAAACATTTTCATAACATAAGTCCACAAGTTAGCATCATTCAGGTTCACAATGCAATTTCCAAAACGATTCATTGGAAATCCAGGAAATTGTTGCCTTTTAATGTTTACGAAATCTTAATAGCTTTTTCACATACCTACCCTCAAAACAGAAAAAGAGTAATTATAAAGCTATATATTTTACCCCTGTTTATCACATAATTTGCAGTGTGGGAGTGTAATAAAGCCATGATATATTTATCATAATACACTAGTGAAATAAATATGCAAATGAAGACCGAATCATCGTTCGATCTGTTTTGTTCAGCTACGTGTTTATCGTTTAAAATGCCGGATTACGGAAATTGACGAGATAGTTCCTTTGTTCGTTGTCGTACGGAAAAGACGGTTAGAGTCAACAATTACGACTTCATCAAATCAACCTACGACGTCATGAAATGACAGTGCTATCGATAGGCAGCTAAATATTAAATTTCCTTACAAGGTTATTATACGCCCGTCCTAAGTCTGTCCGTTAAGTTTTGCAATGTCCGCTCTCTAACTCAAACAAATATTATCCAATATAATGGCCCTTTTATTGTTAAAAATTGACATAACAAATATTATCCAATCCTTATGAAACTTGGAAATAATGTTTATGGGCATAATATCTCGGTCAAGTTCGAAAACCAGCCCAATCGACCCGGTAACAACGATGTCCACGATGAGAGGATACAACGCTGATACTAACACCTCTGTTACAAAGATCATTTTGGCCAAATTTATCACTTACAATCATTTATCACAGTTACAAATGATCCACTTTCAACGGGCATATTTTGTGTCCAATGGACACTTGTTTTCAGTTTTGTGATAAACAGAATCTCATACTCGTGCCTATTTATAATATTGAACTTTTTAAACTCTCTGGATAAAGTTGATATGATGCTCGGCACAGCCTCGGATCATTTCTGATCATTTCGGCCAGTTAAAGTACCCACTAGCGATTTGCCCAATTTATTCGCGCGTTATTTTTCACGCGCATAAAGTTGACATTTCCGTGATATCATGTTGTAAATAAACATACAAAATCATTTGTTGATGCACCACTTAATTTTTTTTAGACCACTTGCTGCTTCTCATAAGTTAAAAATAAGAAATTAATATTAAATTAACCTGAAAATATGTTTTTTTTGAAAGTCTCATGGCATCTCTCAACGTCTCAAAGTCTCAACGTCTCAAAGTTCCCCAAAGTCGCCTATTTTCCCCAGGCCTTGGTTCTAAATCCGCGTAGCATAGGGAAGATATCAGAAGTGGGCTGGGTGACCGAGGCTTATTCATGGTGTACATGACCCATGGTTCCAGGGTTAGGCTGGCACATGTTCATGGTCATACTGTCAGCTGGTAACTTTGACTGTCGATCTTCACTTTCAGGTTGTGTGGAAGATGACAAATGTGTACACAAATAATTGATTATTATACCCCCGCTTTCACAAAGTGAAGCGTAACAGTTTTGTCGCGTCCTGTAACACATTTTTATTACTGCCGTTTCTCAAACAGTTTTGAATGGGTTGTTCCCAAACTTCATATACACATAACATCAGATGACCTTATATCCCTTTTAAGTTTACATCACCCATTGTTGATTGCCTAATTTATGACAGAATTATGGCCCTTTGTTTGACTTAGAATTTAAGCGGGGGTATTCATCACCTTCAGTGATAGTTCTAGTTTCACATTGGATACAAAACCATGAATAGATATAGTTTATTATTTTTTAATTGAATAAACATATACAAATTGAAATTTTTATTCCTTAAGTCACAGGTTTGCATTATTTTGAAAATTATGACTCCAGGTTGTCAAATAATATGCCCTGCACCTTTGTAACCCAAACTGTCAATTTCATTCCTTCATTGTCCACACATTCTTCAGTAAGTGTCAAGTTACTTTGAAGAACTGAAAATGTAGTATATCAGGCACATCTAAGGCCTAAATTAAAATATTGTTTGTTTGCTCTTTATCTACCCAGCAAAAAAATCACTACGTAGGTAGGTAAGTTATTTTATTTCATTTGATAAAACTATATTTTCTTGCATGTTTTTTTTTAATTATATATATTTTAACATACATGTATTCATTCTACAATGTATGTTATGGGTTTGTAATTAATATTTAATGTGTGCTATTACATTACATAACACTGTAAGGTTGACTGGTTTTACATGTACCAACTTTATACACTTTTGTATTGCTTGTTGCAATCATCGAAGAAAATAAAATAAAAAGTTTTTTTTGGAAATGCAATACGATATTTTGGGTCGGGGCTAAACATTCGGGTCGGTAAGTAAAGGGCAAGCAAACAATATTTTAATTTAGGCCTAATCATAGACCGACCAGGCATTACAGTATTATTGAAAAATTCTCTCTTTATTATGCCATTATAAGAACACCCACCCCCATAATTATGACACATAACAGAGACATGTTTATGATATAGTCACTTTCATTGGAGTCACACACTAATAATGTCATTTTTAGCTCGACTATTCGAAGAATAAGAGAGCTTATGTAATCACCCCGGCGTCGGCGTCCCACATCAAGGTTTGCGTGTAAGCTGTGTTTACAAGTCTATATCTCTTACATTTCTTATGCTACCACAACCAAATTTGTTCATGGGCTTCCATGTAGCATTATCTTAAGGGCTGCATAAGCAATTTGGGTTCCTGTAACCCATGGGCTCCCATGGAACCCAAATTATGATAGCCCATAAAATGTGCCCCATTTCACATCAAATTTTGCGTGTAAGCTGTGTTTACAGTCTATATCTCTTGCAATTCTTACCCTAGCACAACCAAATTTGGCCATTAGCTTCCTTATAGCATTATCGTAAGGGCTGCTTAAGTAATTTTGGTTCCTGTAACCCCTGGGCTCCCATGGAACCCAAATTCTGATAGCCCTTAAAATATGTCTGTTTCACATCAAATTTTGCGTGTAAGCTGTGTTTACAGGTCTATATCTCTTACATTTTTTGTCCTAGCTGAACTAAATTTTGGAATTGCTTTCCTTATAGCATGTTGTAAAGGGCTGGATAAGTAATTTTGTCTTCTGCAAATTCTGGGCTCCCATGGAACCCAAATTGAGATGGCCCATAAAATGTGCAATAAAGGCAGATCTAGGTTTGCATGTAAGCATGTATATATCTATAATTTTGGTTTGGGATTTGTTATAGCATGATGCATCTTATTACTTCACCCATATTGGGGCATGGGCTCCCTCCTCCCCCCCCTCACCCCCACCCCCCTCCCCCCACTCCCCTCCACACTTTTTTTTTTTTTTTTTTTTTACATATTTCTGTGTTGCTTTTGTCAAGTCAATTCTTACACATATATGTTGCAACCCTCCCCTTCCCCCACCCCCTTCCCCCACCCCCTTCCCCCACCTCTCACCCCACCACCACGCCCCACACTTGATTTTTGTTTTACATATTTCTGTGTTGTTTTAGTCAATTCTTACACATATATGTTGCAACCCCCCCCCCTGAAACCCGCCCCAGACTTGAAACTTTTTTTTTTTAACATATTTCTGTGTTGCTTTTGTCAGTTCTTACACATATATGTTGCAACCTTCCCCGTGGCCCCCTCCCCCCCCCCCACCACCTCCACCCTGCCTCTCACCCCCTCCCCACCCTCACACTTGAATTTTTTTTTTTTTTTTTTTACATATTTCCTTGTTGTTTTAGTCAATTCTTACACATATGTTGCCCACTGCCCCCCGCCTCTCCCCCCACTCCCCCCCCCCCCCCCCACGCCTCTTTCACCGCGCCACTTGATTTTTTTTATTGATTTTTTTACATATTTCTTTGTTGTTTTAGTCAATTCTTACATCCCCACTCAAACTCGATTTTTAATTTATTTTTTTTTCTTCATATTTTTGGGTTGTTTTGGTGAATTAATACATAGCTTCTTACACATATATGTTGCCCTCAACACCCCCACTCACCCCCACCATCCACCCCCGTCTTTCTCCCACCCCCACCCCGCACCCCACTTAAAACTCGATTTTTTTTTTTTTTTTTTTTTTACATATTTCTGTGTAGTTTTGGTCAGTTCTTACACATAGATATGTTGTGCTCCCAACCCCACCCCAAATTGTTGTAGCCTTGTTTTCTGATGGTATATACTAGCTATAAATGTATTATTCTCCGAAAAATCGAATAGTCGAGCTGCGCTGTTCTCCGACAGCTCTTGTTTATTTGATAAACTTGGTCAATTAGTGCTACAACTCAGGATTTTAATTGCCTTTGTTATTGAGTAACAGGGACATTTTTAAAAATAGGCAGGTTGTTATAGTTCTTGCCTTCATGGTTGTATAGGGAACTGCAAAAAGGAGCTAGGTAAATACGGCTATTAACAAAAGCCCTTATCAGATGCATAGGTATAGTTCTATTGCACCAAGGTCACACTGTATGTTTGCTGTTGTCCTTTATTTGGTGCAATCTATACAAAAGGGTAGAGGTGCACTGTAGATCCCTTTCCCTGTCGCTGTATATACAATTCAAAGTTGATAGATTTTAAGGAAAGTAATATCTGTAAAAAAAATATCATACTTTCCAAAAGTAGAAGTTGTATTGGTACTTTGCGAACAACCCTCAAATACCTTACCTGCATTTAATCCACTGTTATAAATGTGTTCTGTCCCTGTATTGTAAATAATACCCAGTCTCTGTTGACCCCATTTTTTGCATACCAAACCTTAATGAGATGGAAAAAATATAGTTTATCAAATATTATCTTGCCCTTAAATAGAGATTGCGATCTTTATACATCATTGTTATATTTTACTGAAGGAAAAATAAATGCGACACGGGAATTTCCGCTATATATTGTATGTCACAATATATACTGCTGGTAGCATCTTTCCTTTCGGAAAAAAGACTAAAACAACACGTAACAGGGCAAATAGTATTCCTGCAAAGTTTAATTATTGGCAGAGTACGCGTTTGGCACAAACTTAGGATGCAAAATTTTGCAAACTCTTTACGTTAAATACAGTATTGAGCTGGCTCAGTTTTACAAAGAGGAACTTCAACATTTAGGATTTTCTTGTTACAACGTGTACTGTGATTAAAACATCTACAACATCACAGTTGTGTCCTTTTTCTAACTTACTGCAACTTTTTTTTTTTTACAAAACGTCTTGGGATTTCCTAGGAATATATATGGAATTAAGTGTGCAGTATATACAATATTGAGGAAATTCCCGTGTCGCGTTTCTTTTTCCTTTCAGTATATATATCATTTCTTGAATTTATATGTATGCAACCAAATATATCCTAAGAGGATATATCATGTCAAATCTGTAAACAAGAAAAATTTGATGCAAAGCATCCCGGTTATTCGCTGCCGGAATGGCAGTGACTCATATGTTTTTAGCTCGACTATTCGAAAGGTTTGCGTGTAAGCTGTGTTTACAAGTCTATATCTCTTACATTTCTTATCCTACCACAACCAAATTTGTTCATGGGCTTCCTTGTAGCATTATCTTAAGGGCTGCATAAGCAATTTCGGTTCCTGTAACCCATGGGCTCCCATGGAACCCAAATTATGATAGCCCATAAAATGTGCCCCATTTCACATAAAATTGTGTGTGTAAGCTGTGTTTACAAGTCTATATCTCTTACAATTCTTACCCTAGCACAACCAAATTTGGCCATTAGCTTCCTTATAGCATTAGCGTAAGGGCTGCTTAAGTAATTTTGGTTCCTGTAACCCCTGGGCTCCCATGGAACCCAAATTCTGATAGCCCTTAAAATATGTCTGTTTCACATCAAATTTTGCGTGTAAGCTGTGTTTACAGGTCTATATCTCTTACATTTTTTGTCCTAGCTGAACTAAATTTTGGAATTGGTTTCCTTATAGTATGTTGTAAAGGGTTGGATAAGTAATTTTGTCTTCTACAAATTCTGGGCTCCCATGGAACCTAAATTGTGATGGCCCATAAAATGTGCAATAAAGGCAGATCTAGGTTTGCATGTAAGCATGTATATATCTATAATTTTGGTTTGGGATTTGTTATAGCATTATGCATCTTATTACTTCATGGGCTCCCTCCTCGCCCCCCCCCCCCCCCCCCCCCCCCCCCCCACCCACCCCCCTCCCCCTCCCACTCTAACCCCGCCCCCACTCCCCTCCACACCTTTTTTTTTATTTTTATTTTTTTACATATTTCTGTGTTGTTTTAGTCAATTCTTACACAAATATGTTGCAACCCTCCTCGCCCCCACCACCCCACCCCCCCACGCCTCTCACCCCATCACTTCTCTAGAGCTTCACTACGTGCACGTCGTGGAGAGGGCACTGCCGATATTCAATACCTGAGAACTTGTCATTCTCAGGTTTGAATTGAATATCGGTTGACTGAATGTGAAGCTGTCTCCTGCGTCCCATCACAGCACACATCATCTGATGTCTCCAGATCCCTGAAGTCTGAACAGGTCCGCAGGCTGAAGCTAAAACTAGACCGGTGGCGCAACCATAACCCCGGTCAGCATGTTGAAGCGAAGCCTACATTCGACCGTGGTTTTTCACAAGCCACAGAAGACTTAAGGGTGACACAGACATCGGGCGGTGTGTGCGGCGCAGGGGTCATACCGTGATGGGTGTGGCCCTAAACAAGACCGTCACCACTTCGTAGAGGTTGCAGAACACCGTAGCGGATGTATACCACCACGCCAGCAGCAGACGACCATGCCAGACCAGTCCAGACCACTCACCGCCGCAGCGAAAACTACACGGAGCGAAAGCGACAACCACCTACATACACACACGTATACACTGGTGACACTTATGGTGTTTGTATAGGGGCCGCCTTGCCAGCCCTATACGCCACTACTAGTATGAACACTTTATTCGCGTATCGTGGTCATATATTAGTATTACTGAATTGGTTTGTCTCTCTTCAGTAGCTTGAGTGTCACTTGGCTTATACGACAACCACTGCAGCAGCACAACATAACCAACGCATCCATCTAGATCGGACCAGACTCTATTGTGCCCATAGCGACCCGGGTTACCGAGCGTTTTAGTTGGCGGAGGGTCCTAAAACCTTAGAACTACACACACACACACACTCTCACCCCATCACCCCACCCCGCCCCATACTTGAAACTTTTTTTTTTTTTTTTAACATATTTCTGTGAGCTTTTGTCAATTCTTACACATATATGTTGCAACCCCCCCTCCCCTCCCCGCCCCCACTTGAAACTATTATATATATTTTTTTACATATTTCTGTGTTGCTTTTGTCAATTCTTACACATATGTTGCAACCCCCCCCCCCGCTCCAACCCTCTCACCCCCCCACCCCCGTCCCGCCCCACACTTGGATTTTTTTTTTTACATATTTCTTTGTTGTTGTAGTCAATTCTTACACACATATGTTGCCCCCCCACCCCAAATCCCCAACGCACTCCCGCCTCTCACCCCATCAGCCCCACCCCCCACCCCGCCCCAGACTTGAAACCTTTTTTTTTTTACATATTTATCTGTTGTTTTAGTCAATTTTTACACATATATGTTGCCCCATCCACCCCCCACCCCCTCAACCCACTCCTGCCTCACCCCCTCACCCCCGCTTCAACCCCCCCCCCCCCCCCCCTCCCGAAACTTCCAAAAAAACGTTAATGGCAGTCACTCGCTTCATTGATGTTATAAGAGCCATGTTAGCCAGTAGAGCGTCCACAGGCCCTCTTGGGCCTCTTGTTCATCCTATCTTTACCAAACTTTACCACATTGTTAATATCAATGAAAGGCTCGGACAAGTTCGAAAACCAGCCATATCGGACCAGTAACAGCAGAGTTATGGTCCTTGATTTAGTTAAAAATGCTATATTGTTATATTTTGCCTCTTTAAGACGATAGGGCCTTCGTTTTTATCCTATCTTTACCAAACTTTACCACATTGTTAATATCAATGAAAGCTCGGACAAGTTCGAAAACCAGCCATATCGGACTAGTAACAGCGGAGTTATGGCCCTTGATTTAGTTAAAAATGCTATATTTTGCATCGTTAAGACGATAGAGGCTTCATTGTTCATCCGATCTTTACCAATCTTTATCAGATTGTTAATGTTGTTGAAAGCTCGAACAATTTTGAAAAACAGCTATATCGGACCAGTAACAGTGGTGTTATGGCCCTTGATTTAGTTAAAAATGCTATATTTTGCCTCGTTAAGACGATAGGGGCTTCATTGTTCATCCGATCTTTACCAAACTTTATCAGATTGTTAATATCAATGAAAACTCCGTCAATTTCGAAAACCAGCTATATCGGACTAGTAACAATGGAGTTATGGCCCTTGATTTAGTTAAAAATGCTATATTTTGCCTCGTTAAGACGGTAGGGGCTTCATTGTTCATCCGATCTTTACCAAATTTTATCAGATTGTTCATGTCGTTGAAAGCTTGAACAAGTTCGAAAACCAGCCATATCGGACCAGTAACAGCAGAGTTATGGCCCTTGATTTAGTTAAAATATATTTTCCCTCGTTAAGACGATAGGGTCTTCATTGTTCATCCGATCTTTACCAAACTTTATCAAGTTGTTAATATCAATGAAAGCTCTATGTTGGACTAGTCGGACCAGTAACAGAGGAGTTACGGCTCTTGATTTAGTTAAAAATGCTATATTTTGCCTCGTTAATACGGTGGGGCCTTCATTTTTCATCTGATCTTTACCAAACTTTACCAGATTCTTAAGTTATGGCCCTTGATTTAGTTAAAAAGCTGTTTTTTGCCCGAAAATTTCCAAAAAAACGTAAATGGCAGTCAATCGCTTCATTGATGTTATAAGAGCCGTGTTAGCCAGTAGAGCGTCCACAGGCCCTCTTGGGCCTCTTGTTTATACGCCCGTCCTGAAACGGGACGTATTATGTCATAGCATTGTCCGTCCGTCCATCTGTCAGTTAAATTTTGCGATGTCTGCTCTCTAACTCGAACAAATATTATCCAATCATTATGAAACTTGGAAATAATGTTTATGGACATAATACATGTATCTCGGTCGTGTTCGAAAACCAGTAATGGCCCTTTCATTATTGAGAATTGACAATTTTAACGATGTCCGCTCAATAACTTGAGTATTTGTTGTTCAATCTTTATGAAACTTTGGAATAATGTTTATGGGCATAATATATAGGTCAGGTTTGGAAACCAGCCAGATCGTCCCGGTAGCACCTTTTTTTTAAGCGCAAATTTAAATTATTCATGCAATTAATACAAGTTGATGCATTGTTTGATAGTTTAAGTTATAGAAAATAATAAATTAGCATAGTAATTCGATTAGAAAGACTTAAATTTCTACCACAACGTTGTTTTTTATGGAAGTGCACTTACTTTTCTACACAGCTGCATGCTTAATGCAAAAACAAATTCTTCATAACTCTTATACAAATTATAATCATTGTACACACAGCAGAAGCAGCAGCAGCAGCAGCTATTATAGTGGTACCACACACTAACAGGAGTTGCTATTGCTAATTCAAATAGGTTGACCAATTAAAGAAGTCACAGATATATTGCTGCTATTGCTGCTAAAGGAACTAATTATGTCCTTAGATAATAATTGTATATTCAGTCGGTGCATTACATGGATGACCCTGTTGATATGGCACTTGTAAATACGCCTCTGACTCAGGGAGCGTAACATGACCAATTCGAGAAATAGCTGATAAACTGTGAAAACGTAGCTGTTAAATCATGAACATTTGTTTTGGTGGAAAATCCGGAGATTGTACACTTAAATCCGGAGATCTGGAGAGTGACTGAAAAATCCGAAGAATCCCGATTTTATCCGGAGATTTGGCAGGCCTGGAATTATACTGCATTTCTTGTCTTTAATTTCCCTTTCCGCCTGGAATCAGGGCTCAATCTACTGGGCGATTCGGGCGAAGAACGCGCCCTCGATCTCTTGATTTCGTCTTGGCAGCACATCAAAGCGAAGTTCAAGTCGCCGAAATTTAAAAAAAAAAATATTTAAAAAAAAAAATTGTTTAAAAAGGTACAGTATAGTAATAAATCCATTATCATAGATCAATATTTCAAGCTCAAGATTATAGAGTAAAAAGAATTAGTGTGCATTACACTATTCACTGCATTGCAATATACATGGTGATGACTTTTCAACAGTTTTATACGTATACAGGTCGCGTGAAGTCTCCCTAAATTCTCTCCACTTCTCCCTAAAATCACTTGAGGGAGAAGTGACTTCTCCCTAAATTCCTGGCCTAGATTGAGCCCTGTGGAATTATACTGCATTTCTTGTCTTTAATTTCCCTTTCCTATATTTACAGCTGTGATATTGTGTATGTTTGGTAACCATGGCATCCGACGACGAGGTCAAGCTGGAGATGCTGCACGATGAAGATGAGGCTGTAACCGCTGGTAGGTCTCATAAGTTTTAACCATTTTAGGTCTCATGTAAGTCATAGACATTGAGTCAAACATTGCTGGTTTCACGTAAGCCATAAACATTGCTGGTCTCACATAAGCCATAAACATTGCTGGTCTCACATAAGCCATAAACATTGCTGGTCTCACAAAGTCATGAACATTGCTGGTCTCACATAAGCCATAAACATTGATGGTCTCACATAAGCCATAAGCATTGCTGGTCTCACATAAGTCATAGACATCCATGGTCTCACATAAGCCATAAACATTGCTGGTCTCACAGTCATAGACATTGCTGGTCTCACATAAGTCGTAAACATTGCTGGTCTCACATAAGTCATAAACATTGCTGGTCTCACATAAGTCATAAACATTGCTGGTCTAACGCAAGTCGTATACATTGCTGGTCTCGCATATTTTAAGTCATAATCAGAATATACAAAAATTCCCAGGTTATGTGAAAGTTATTGATTTGACATGAATTGTAAACCTACCGCACACGTTGGTCTTACATATTTAAGCAAGAAAGGTTATTGGTCTCACATAAGTCATTCGAGTTGTTAGTCTCCATAATTTATAGATATTATTGGTCTCACATATTACAGTTTGAAGTTATTAATACTTCATAATTTAATAGTAATATATACAAGTTATTTATATCCATTCTTCATTTCTTACATTGGATTAATGCAGCCATAAAATTAATGCTTGCATAAATATCATACTAATACTATTTTGAATGTGTGTGTGTGTGTGTGTGTGTGTGTATATAATATATAAATATATATATTATAAAAATTATATAAATATTGTTGTGACTAAATGTATGCTGTCTCTAGATATATTCAAGATTGCCTCTGCCAAATAGTTTGAAAGTTTCAACGGATGTATCAGGTGTGCCTTTAAAGCCTTTATATGGTTATTTATATGTAAAACGAAACAACTAAGTATTTGGAAGCCTTTAAAACTTAGAGAATTACACTATCCATGCATTTGTAGCCAGTGTAGCATTTACACCAGGACATGATGCAGACTACCATGTCATTAAATCTGATACATCTTGTTTACTTCATTATTTGTATACTGACACTGCCATATTGCTGTTAAAGCTTACAATATTGATACTTTTACATTTCTTATTTGCTTTCGGGAGGTGTACAGTACTGGTTCTACCCAGGAAATGTGGGTGGTCTGCCTCCACCACAAAAAATCAACCATATGTGTTGAAAATGATGTAAAACACAAAACAAACATATTTTTTTCCACTATTTCACTGCTTGTCTGCTTATCATGGGGCCAGGTGTGGTTTTGTTAGCTCTTCAAGGTGTAAAGGACCAAATGAGAGCTTATGTGATGTTGCGTGGTTGCTCGTCTGTCCGTTGTCTGTCCATTAATTATTTTGCCTTATAACATACAGCCTTAAACCAGTAGAGTGATCGTCTTTTTAGCTCACCTGAGCCGAAGGCTCAAAGGTGAGCTATTGGGATCACTCTTCGTCCGTCGTCCGTTGTCGTCGTCCGTCCGTCGTCCGTCGTTAACTTTTGCTTCAAATAACTTCTCCTCAGAAACCGCTTGGCCAATTTTGACCAAACTTCAAGTGGATGATCCTTAGATGAATGCTTTTTAGATTGTTAAAATTAGGTCAGCGCAACATCCAAGATGGCCACCATTACCATATATGGTTGAAACCTTAAAAATCTTCTTCTCAAGAACCGCTGGACAGATTTCGACAGTTTTTCTTTTAAAATGATCGCCAACGTCTAGACTATCAAGTTTGTTCAAATGAAGTCCCTGGGGTCAAAAATGGCCATGCCCCGGGGATCCAAAGTTTGTATATTGAGATTTTGCATGTTTTTCATATAGACATATAGGAAAAAACTTACTCTGAAACCACAAGGCACAGAGGTCTCATGTATTACATGTAGCATCAGCTTATGGTCCTCTACTTAGTTTGTTCCAATGGTGACCCCGGGGTCAAATTTGTCCCCGCCCCGGGGTCACAGTTTTACATAGACTTGTATAGGGAAAAACTGAAAAAAATCTTCTCTGGAACCACATGGCACTGAGCTCTCATGTATTACATGTAGCATCAGCTTATGGTTCTCTACTTAGTTCGTTCAAATGGTGACCCTGGAGTCAAATTTGTCCCCGCCCCGGGGGTCACAGTTTTACAAAGATATGTATAGGGAAAAACTTAAAAAATCTTCTTCTCTGAAACTGCAAGAGCCAGAGGTTTAATATTTTGCTTTTGCTATAAGCTCATGGTCCTCTACCAATTTTGTTCAAATGGTGACCCAGGGGTCACATTTGGACCCTCCCCGGGGATCACAGTTTTACATAGGCTTGTATAGGGAAAAACTGAAAAAAATCTTTTTCTCTGGAACTGCAAGAGCCAGAGGTTTAATATTTTGCATTTGCTATAAGCTTATGGTCCTCTACCAAGTCTGTCAAATGGTGACCCTGGTGTCAAACTTGGCCGCGTCCCGGTGGGTCACAGTTTTATATAAACTTATATATATTGGGAAAAAAAACAATTTTGTCTGAAACTGCAAGAGCCAGAGGTTTAATATTTTGCATTTACTATTAGATTATGGTCCTCTACCAAGTTTGTTCAAATGATGACCCAGGGGTAAAATTTGACCCCACTCCGTGGGTCACAGTTTTACATAGACTTATATAGGAAACACATTAAAGTCTTCTTCTCTGGAACTACAAGAGCCAGAGGTTTAATATTTTGCATTTACTATACTATTATGGTCCTTTACCAAGTTTGTTCAAATGGTGACCCTGGGTTCACATTTGGCCCCGCCCCAGTGGTCACGTTTTACATAGACTTGTATAGGGAAAAACTTAAAAAATCTTCTCTAAAACCACAAAGCACACAGCTCTCATATATTACATGTAGCCCTGGGGTCACATTTGGCTCTGCCCAAGGAGTTATTCTCTAGCACCTTCATTTTATATTTGATCTTTACCAAACTTTGTCAGTGTCTTAAACTGTCTATATCAATGTTGTTATACACAACAGAGCCCACATTTCTTGAACAACCTTAACCAAATTTGCACAGATTGTATATGACCATAAGATTTCGAAGAAGTTCGATAATGTGCCAGTACTCAGGTGATCGCTTTAGGGCCATCTTGGCCCTGGCCCTCTTTTATTGGTTCAAATTAACTCAGGTGAGCGATATAGGGCCATCATGGCCCTCTTGTTTAGCTCTACTGGCCTAGGGCCAGCAGACCTTATGGGATGGTGTGTTGTCCGTCGTCCGTCGTCTGTCCATACGTCCGTTAACAAGTTCGAAAACCAGCCAGATCGGACCAGTAACAGCGGAGTTAGGCCCTTGATTTAGTTAAAAATGCTATATTGCTATATTTTGCCTCATTAAGACAATAGGGCCTTCATTTTTCATCCTATCTTTACCAACTTTACCAGATTGTTAATATCAATGAAAGCTCAAACAAGTTCAAAACCAGCCATATTGGACCAGAAACAGCGGAGTTATGGCCCTTGATTTAGTTAAAAATGCTATATTTTGTTTGGTTAAGACGATAGGGGCTTCATTGTTCATCCGAACTTTATCGAACTTGATCAGATTGTTAATGTCAATGAAAGCTCGGACAAGTTTGAAAACCAGCCATATCGGACCAGTAACAGCGGAGTTATGGCTCTTGATTTAGTTAAAAATTGCTATATTTTGCCTCATTAAGATGATAGAGCCTTCATTTTTCATCCGATCTTTACCAAACTTTATCAGATTGTTAATGTCAATAAACGCTCGAACAAGTTTGAAAACCAGCCAGATTGGGTCAATAACAGCGGAGTTATGGCTCTTGATTTCGTTAAAAATGCTATAATTTGCCTTCTTAGTATGATAGGTCTTCATTTTGCGTCTGATCTTACTGATCTTACCAAACTTTACCAGATTTTATGATTTTATTTTTTTTATTTTTTTTTATTTTTCTTTTGTTGATTTTTTTCTTCTTTTTTTTTTTTTTTGTTGAATTTTTTCTTTTGAATATTTTTTTTTTTTGAATTTTGTTTCTTTTTCATTTTTTAGCTCTAATGATCAGAGATCAGCAGAGCTTATGCCGTGGTGCGGCGTCCGTCGTCCAGAGCTTATGCCGTGGTGCGGCGTCCGTCGTCCATCTGTCCGTCCGTCTGTCTGTCCGTAAACTTTTTTTTGTAGCGACAACTCCTCTGAAACTACTGAATGGATTTTCATGAAACTTTACAGAAATGTTGCCCATGAAGTCTAGTTGATCCTAGCAAAAATTCATGTTGATGTGAAATCCAAGATGGCTGCCAAATCTAAAAATAGGTTTTTAAAAAACAAGTTTGTAGCGACTACTTCTTGAAAACTATAAGTGATATTGATATGGGACATTTTCTAAAATGATCAGCATGACATGGTGTTGGTCCTTGTCGAAAATCGTTTTGATTCAACGTTAAACATGGCTGCCAGCGGCCATCTTTGTTTACATAGAATTATATAGTAAAAACTTGTAGCGACTACTCCTCTGAAACTACTTGACGGATTTTCATGAAACTTCACAGGAATGTTGCTTTTGATGTCTAATTGATCCTAGCAAAATTTTAGGTCGGCCGGAAATTCAAGATGGCCGCCACGACTAAAATTAAATTTTCAAAATACAAGTTTGTAGCGACTTCTTCTTGAAAACTATAAGTGATATTGATATGGGACTTTTTCTAAAATGATCAGCATGACATGATGTTGGTCCTTGTCAAAAATTGTTTTGATTCAATGTTAAACATTGCTGCCAGCGGCCATCTTTGTTTACATAGAATTATATAATGAAAACTTGTAGCGACTACTCCTCTGAAACTACTTGACGGATTTTCATGAAACTTCACAGGAATGTTGCTTTTGATGTCTAATTGATCCTAGCAAAATTTTAGGTCGGCCGGAAATTCAAGATGGCCGCCACGACTAAAAATAAATTTTCAAAATACAAGTTTGTAGCGACTTCTTCTTGAAAACTATAAGTGATATTGATATGGGACTTTTTCTAAAATGATCAGCATGACATGATGTTGGTCCTTGTCAAAAATTGTTTTGATTCAACTGGCCATCTTTGTTTACATAGAGTTATATAGTAAAAACTTGTAGCGACTACTCCTTTGAAACTACTTGCCGGATTTTCATGACACTTTACAGGAATGTTGCTCTTAATGTCTAATTGATCCTAGCAAAATTTCAGATTGGCCAGAAATTCAAGATAGCCGCCACAGCTAAAAATAGATTTTTAAAAAAGAAGTTTGTAGCGACTACATCTTGAAAACTATAAGTGATATTGATATGGGACTTTTTGTAAAGTGATCAGCATGACATGATGGTTATCAGAGTCAAACATTATTTTGATTCGACGTTAAACATGGCTGCCAGTGGCCATCTTTGTTTACATAGAGTTATATAATGAAAACTTGTAGCGACTACTCCTCTGAAACTACTTGACGGATTTTCATGAAACTTCACAGGAATGTTGCTCTTGATGTCTAATTGATCCTAGCAAAATTTCAGGTCGGCAGGAAATTCAAGATGGCCGCCACGGCTAAAAATAATTTTTCAAAAAACAAGTCTGTAGCGACTACTTCCTGAAATCAAAATCAATCAGTAGAGCTTCAAGGTCATTGACCTCTTGTTTTTTTTAGCTCTATTGACCAAGTTCGAAAACCAGCCAGATTGGACCAGTAACAGAGGAGTTATGGCTCTTGTTTAGTTAAAAATGCTATATTTTGCCTCGTTAATATGGTAGGGCCTTCATTTTTCATCTGATCTTTACAAAACTTTACCACGGATTCTTTAGTTATGGCCCTTGATTTAGTTAAAAATGCTGTATTTTCCCCAAATCTTTAAAAAATACAACGTAAATTGCAGTCCCTAGCTTCATTGATGTTATAGGAGCCATGTTAGCCAGTAGAGCATCCACAGGCCCTCTTGGGCCTCTTGTTTTAAATGTCAAATCATGAATAAGAAAACATTAGTTATGTAATGACTCTGTTAGTTGTTGTAACCCAATTTAATAAAGGATATTCAGAATGTGCAGCATGTAAAGTGTAAACTGGGAAAACTTATTTAATCATCTGGAATAAATTATTGTGAAAGTTCATTATGAACAAAACCAAGAAACGCCTGACCCTTTGTCTAGTAGCTTTATAACATTTATCACTAATTTGAGATTCTGGTTGAATTCTTCAAATATATAATCAGGGGAAAAGGTATTATATAGCAAGTTTTTTGTTTCACCCTGAAAATAATACATTTTTGTTTGTAAAATGAAGAAACTACTGCCATAGACAATTTTTTTATTAAACAAACATCAATAACAGTCGAATATCTTAATGACGTAACGAATAAATAAACGTAGGGGTCAAGCCCATAAAGTCCCATAATATCAGTATATCTTGTATAGAGTATTATTTCAACTAAAATACTTGCTAAACTTTTTTCCCTCAGTATATATGGATTATATAGAATTATATGTACTGTTAAAAAATGCACTAACCACATATTGAAGTCCTACCCATGCTGTATGTATGGAGGGGTGGGCAACGATTTCTCATGGACACATTGACCAGTATATAGTTGCCCTTACTTAGTAAATACTTTTGCTTTCAGTCCTATATTTACTACTGAATTTATTCTTTATTATAATTAGTAAAAAAGGACAAGGCTGATGTTCAAGGTAATTTTTTTCTTTTGTACAACATGTGTAAGATTTGGAAGCACTTGTCCCTACCAAACAGCCCTTCCATTTATTTGCATGAGAAAATATACTAGTATAACTATATACTACCACATGGCAACTTGTGTATTGTATGGCACCTTGGTATATTACTGTAACTGTCTGTATGGTCAGCTGATTGTCAATAGTATAAATGCATGAGTAGGTACACTAATAGGAACTTCTAACCCTGCCCCACCCACTTAGCATAACAATTTTCAACATCAGTAATTTTAATGAAAATATCGAGTTGCACGTGCACCAAGCTTGAAAATAGCTCATCCGAAAAAAAAAAGAAAAAATGTTGTGCAGTTACGTTGAAATACGGTTTAAATGTACCCATGCAAAATTTCATCACAAGAAAATGAAAAGTGTATATTTTATTTAAAATTGAATATGTGGGTGTCAGGAGTTTCGATTAGTATATAACACTGATAGTGAAATATAAATAATAACAGATTATGTCGTCTGGTTTAAGTAAGATTGAGCATTGTTTTAAATAGTAAATGTTAATGAAAATGCGAGATGAATGTTAAATACATTCATGGGATGTCAAAGGAAAAACCAATGCAAAGGCGTATTTAAAGCCTTTCAGGTTACGTAGACTTTTAGGCTTTGTTTTTTTATGCCTGAGATTATTTTAGGGTCAATGGCAAATTGTGAAAATACAAACAAATATTCTTATTCATATTGTGACAGTTACTCTTGAATGATGACGGATTATGTTTGACTAATGTTGTGTTACATAGAAAATTAGAGTATTTTTCATTGCTAAGGTATTCTTGTTATTGAGTGTGTTTCCATTACATACTATCAATATCATAAGCTTGTTGTGTGGTACAAGCTTCATGAAAATAATATTAAGAGATTAACCAGATTAAAGATTCAGTTTAATATACGTCTGTCTGCAATCGTGGCTTGTAACAAAGTGTACACAATGTCAAATGCATTACTATGAACCAGATTTACCTGTGCCTTGGCCTGCATTGCTACGACCTGATCTAGCAATTGTAAAAAATGGTGGTACAAAGCTGGTGTGGAGATGCCAGATGGTGCCATAAATATACATAATTATAAGCAATGTAAATGTATTATAATATTACACTATATATGCAGGGTCCTTGTTGGACACAATAAATGTATGGTTTCACAATGTTTACATTGAGGATTTTTTATCTGAAAACAACTTAAAGTCATTTACTACAAGTTTTCAGGCTAATTTATGGGACCACCAGCATGGTTTTCTCCCATTTTTGGATGAGGTGCATGTCCATTTTCCATTAAAAACCTCATTATCAGGGGTCTGGAAATATTTTGAAAAACCACTTGCCCAGGGCAAGTAGATTTTCAAAATCCACTTGCCCTGCCCAAATGTCACTTGCCCCAATTTCAAAAGTCACTTGCCCCAAAATTAAGCTACGTCGTGACCGCACGCTAAGTTAAATCCTTTTCTCTCACGTTTTTTTTTGTCATAATTGTTTACATAATTTCATTGTAAAATTAATGACTTAAATTATGAAGGATCAGAGCTATAGGTGGTTACCATCATTTTACTTTTATTATAGACTACACCAGATAAGAATGAAAAGAATGATGCATTAGGTCAAACAGAACTTTTTTCCTAGTTTCACTTTCGTTATATAATTCATGTAGATAAATATTATGTGTTGGAAATTATTAGCACGGTTTATGCCTAAATCTGATTGGTACTCAGTAGTTGTTTTTCTGTTAATATCTTTTGAGATGCCATATTGCAATTCTTCGAATAATTATCGAAATTAGCCAAGGTCGTAGCACATCTTGGATGCAATGGCAAACTTGAAGTTCAAAACAAAAACACGCCATTCCGTCATTGATCTCGGATTCATTCAAAACAAACATGGCATTTTGAAATAAAACAGATGCACACCTATTCATTACGACATGCGTCGATAGTCTCTTTGCTCATCAAACGCCGTCAAATTGCCATAATCGTTTAATTGTCCTACTTGTTTACAAATTGGTTTGATTGAATCGCCATTGTTTCATTTTACCACGTGGTAGTGAATGGGAGTTGTTTCATTGGCTGATAAAAATACATCGGTTATTTGATTGGATAATATGGATACAGTATTAGGTCAAGTGTTGCGTCATGATTTTTAATTATTGAACAGATTATTACCTACGACACACCTCAAAAACTGATTTACACACTGATGTGTATTTCACACTAATCTGGTGCGTGACTTACTTCCTGCATAGAGGGGCTCGTTACGGGGTTATTTCACACGGTATACGAATACTAAAGACTGCGCGTCTTCAATTGAAGATTGGCACCCCAAGCGTTCCTTGGCCAATCAAATTCTGATAAACTGTCAAGTGGGAGGGATTGCACAATTAACGGAACAACACAGGTCAGTTTTAACAGGTCAGTTTTATGACACTTATCAGTAATTGCTCGCGGCGAAAGCGACGGGTGGTTAATTACTACGCAATTATCGGCAAACTTCACAGTCCAGGCAAATTTTCCCTTGATTTTTATCTAATAATGAAATGTCCATGGGGCAAGTGACGGACAACCAGATTTACGAAGGTCACCTGCCCGCACCCAAAATCCACTTGCCCGGGGTGTCGGGCAACCATATTTCCGGAGCCCTGATTATGTATATATATATTTTGCATGATTTAGGAGATCTGGCGTATACGTCATCCTGTTTTAGTTTTGTCTGATCATGTCCTAGCATAGAATCATAATTTACTAAAGTAAATAAATGGACCAAGATGTTTTTTTTGTTGTCATCGGACAGTTAAATACTGTAGCATTTCAGGTAATAGACTATTAATAGTTGCATTGCATGTGTGGTATTATGAGCGAAACGGACACATGGAGTCACATTGTCAATTATCGTACATTTTCTTCATTGTTTCGGGAGGTCAACCTTAAAGAATGCAGTTATAGCCTTGGCATGGTTGTTTTCATCATACAAGGAAAAAAGGATAGCCCATCACAGCCAATACAACAATTGAACCCTGGGATATTCCTCCTGCTGGGGATGTTAAAGAAACATCATGGCATGAACAAACTAAAGTTATAAGGAAAGGTCTCTGCCAGTTTCCAAAATATGATTCAGTGATAACTTTTCCTTATTATAATTACTGTGTTGTTCCTAAGGAGAAATTCTTTCTAAAAAGATGATGCTGTTTATAATTCTGCTTTTTTCATGCAGTTATGGAAATCTTGATTAATTTATCTACGATTAAAGGACTGTTGTTTAATATACCCATATAGATCATAAATAAGTTATGGGACAGGAACATAGGAAGTGTAACAAGTGGCTTGACTGACAGCTGAATTGTTAATTCAAACCCTCAAGTTATGAGTTATCATTTTTCTCACGCTAAACTGTACCTCACTCGATATATATTCTGATTGCCACCTTCTTTCCTCTATTCTCGCTTGATATTCTTGCAGATTGGAGGTCAGGACGGGCAGAAAAAGGACCACATTATAATTCCACGGGGAGTTTAGTTTTTACAGATCTCTACTGCGGTAATCATATTTCTCCACAGTGACTAGTCTGTATGTCTGCTGATGATTTACTGTTGGGGAGACTAGAAAAGAGTGATAGCATTTAATGATTATAAAGAACTGTCCTTTGCCTTTAGATTTAAAAGAACTATCCCTTGCATTTAGATATATTTCAGTAACATAATATATCAGTAATTTTTTGATATGTACATAGAAAGAGGAGAATTTTGAATATTGGGGAATAGGGGTAGAGATGGGAGTGGTAATGTGTTGGTGGGGTCGGGGATGGGGGACCTAACCCGTGTACTTTATTGATTTTTGTGCATTTTATGCAATCAGATAGAGACCTAAACATACTCTGGCACCCAAACTCAAATATTGGCTCTCACCACCCCTCTCCCACCACCTCCTGGCCCCAACCCCCAGCTAATACATCTAAGATGTTACGATGTAGATATTGAATATACATAACTACATATATTACATGTACTACACATGTACAAAACTATTTTTTACATGTACTTAAGTCAGCAGGGAAGAAAATAAAAAAAAAATTATTGAAATTTGATGTGACAAACTATGATGGATCTACACATTAACATTATCTCAAACACAAATCTATGTTCTTACTATTTTTATGAAAATTCAATGGGATTACGTGCATTGTCAAGGGACATTGTCCTGATTATAATAAATGTCTTCTATTATTGAATGTTGTGTTAAAAATAAAGAAGAAGTTATTATAATAGTCGTCAGCAGACATACTTGTGATAGTTTTCAAGGTTTTTGGAATGGTGTTGTGGTATCTTCCATCCCCAGGTCTGCACCATGCCATGTGTGACAGTTGTCCCTGTACCCATGTTAATGCACCATGCCATGTGTGACAGTTGCCCCTGTATCCATGATCCATGTTAATGCACCATGCCATGTGTGACAGTTGTCCCTGTATCCATGTTAATGCACCATGCCATGTGTGACAGTTGCCCCTGTATCCATGATCCATGTTAATGCACCATGCCATGTGTGACAGTTGCCCCTGTATCCATGATCCATGTTAATGCACCATGCCATGTGTGACAGTTGTCCCTGTATCCATGTTAATGCACCATGCCATGTGTGACAGTTGTCCCTGTATCCATGTTAATGCACCATGCCATGTGTGACAGTTGCCCCTGTATCCATGATCCATGTTAATGCACCATGCCATGTGTGACAGTTGTCCCTGTATCCATGTAAATGCACCATGCCATGTGTGACAGTTGTCCCTGTATCCAAATGCACCATGCCATGTGTGACAGTTGCCCCTGTATCCATGATCCATGTAAATGCACCATGTCATGTGTGACAGTTGTCCCTGTATCCAAATGCACCATGCCATGTGTGACAGTTGTCCCTGTATCCATGTTAATGCACCATGCCATGTGTGACAGTTGTCCCTGTATCCATGTTAATGCACCATGCCATGTGTGACAGTTGTCCCTGTATCCATGTTAATGCACCATGACATGTGTGACAGTTGTCCCTGCATCCATGTTAATGTACCATGCCATGTGTGACAGTTGTCCCTGTATCCATATTAATGCACCATGACATGTGTGACAGTTGTCCCTGCATCCATGTTAATGTACCATGCCATGTGTGACAGTTGTCCCTGTATCCATGTTAATGCACCATGACATGTGTGACAGTTGTCCCTGTATCCATGTTAATGCACCATGACATGTGTGACAGTTGTCCCTGCATCCATGTTAATGTACCATGCCATGTGTGACAGTTGTCCCTGTATCCATGTTAATGCACCATGACATGTGTGACAGTTGTCCCTGCATCCATGTTAATGTACCATGCCATGTGTGACAGTTGTCCCTGTATCCATGTTAATGCACCATGCCATGTGTGACAGTTGTCCCTGTATCCATGTTAATGCACCATGCCATGTGTGACAGTTGTCCCTGTATCCATATTAACGCACCATGCCATGTGTGACAGTTGTCCCTGTATCCATGTTAATGTTTTCTGTCCCATTTTATGTTTCACAGAGTGCAATATTTTCTTTGTTTTCTGCATGTGTGCTTTAATTTGTGGCAGTTTTGCTTACAGATGTTGTCATTGATTTGCTGATTATATTTGTATGTTTGTTTTCTGTTGTAAAACAGGTGTTTTCATTGTTTGTTTATGTTAGTGTTGATGCTTGCTGCCAGCTGTAACAGAACAGAAAGAAAGAGTGGACAATTTTATAAACCACGTGTTTAAAGAAACTAACCCGTGTTTAAAGAAACTAACCTGCCAAATAACAGCAAAATTACACTTCAGAACTGTTTATCAACTCTATCCAGGTGTTCAGGTCATCTAATAATGTATATGTGCAAAGTTTTATTTGTGGGTTCTTAAAGCTACAGACCCTCTATGTTAACTGGTAATAACTCATGAATATGAATTAGTCACGTGTGAAAGAGTCAAAATCTACGAACACCCCAAAAGTCGGTATATAAGGCAGAAATCGATACGTAAAATATCACATTTTTGTTTAGCCTTCGTACAGGTAACATCGATAAATATACGGCTTCAGAATATATGTGATAAAAAAAAGTACTTGCCCAAAACCGGATTTGAACCACAGCTGTTGCGCTTTTAAGTTTTGAAGGCCGTACATTTAACCACTAGACCAAGGCTATTTATTGGTTTGTTCTAGCATTATTAACACTAAATAGGCATTACGTAATAACTAGCACACAAACAAACTCATCATGCGCTAAATAACAAGTCGATATATGGTTGTTTTGAGGCGGAATATTGGTTTCATATTGATAACATATAGTATTACACCAGGCAATGCTAATTTACAAGTCCGACAAGATGGTCTATATATTTATGGATTCATCTTGATTTGCGTTCAAATATATGTTAAGTTATTTTGCCTCATAATAAATTGTAGTTTGTATACCATTTTCTCAAGCAGCGTTATAGCTCAGTGATAGAGCACCTGACTTGAAATCAGAAGGTCGTGTGTTCGAGTCCCGAAAGAGGCAAATCTTTTTTTCTTCTGTAAATCATTATGTTACCTGTGTACAGGTACGATGTGCACTGGTCAATGTCTATACAATAAATGATGTCCTACGTTATATTTGCTCGTTTAAATACCCGATTTCGACATGAGCTGGTGAACATGAAGTTACAAATAAAGACACGCCTACAAAGAAGAAATCGATTTATATAGAGGGTCTGTAGCTTTAAAATACAGTGATTGAATATGTGTAAAATGATTTCAAGGCTTGAGTTTTGGGGGTTCGGCCTCATGGTAAAAGCCGTTTGTATTGTGTCTACAGAGTTTGGATTCTCAAAATATGTAAGTTATAACACCTCGTCATCAGTAGGTTTAGAAACGGTGCTTGACTATTGATGGCGGGATATACTATATTAGCAAAAAACTGACCATTGTTATTCATTCAGTGTTTGTAAAGGAAATAAGGTTAGAGATAGAGAATATTCATATAAAAGTCCTTACTATTATTATTATATTAAAGTCCATGAGTTACTCATGAGATCTCTGCCTTGCATGGGTTATCAGTCTCCGCGAAAAACATTGATCCGTCGGACATGACCGACAAATTTTTGAAATGTCCGACAGAAAATTCCCGTTAATCAGTCCAAGTGTCCGGCCATTTTTAAAAAACGCTTGTAAATTTCCCTTCAATCTGTCCGAGTGTCCGGTCGTTTTTAAAACTAAAATCCAATCAGAAATCATGTTTTTATTGTGTGTAATTTGAAGCCGTTTTGTTTATAAATAGAAAGTTTTCTCCTTTGATAATTTTTTTTATCAATTTGTAAGCGCACATTCCATTGATTGATTGCTAGAATTGAACCAATCGCATTACAGCTTTGATATAGACAGTGAAAGGTCACGCGAAATTGTCACGTTTAGCTGAAGAAGAAAGATTGAATATTAACAGTTTAAACAGTGATATTGTTTTCATATTCTTATTTTTTCGATGAATTGTTGTATAAATTATAATCTTTTTCTATTTTTAGTTCATTCATTTTAAAAATGTTTTAATTTTAGCCAAAATTAAGGTTTATTTCATACCCCAGCCAACCCCGTTTTCACTTCGTGGAGAAGGTTTGGATGGGGTATGAAAGTTAATACTCGGACCACATAATGTAATACCATTTGTTGTAATATTCAGGTTAACAAAGCTAATCAAAGAAAAAACTAATTGGTCTTCGATTTATATTCCTAGGCTCAGCTGCTGGGGGTTTGAATTAATAGCAAATCTGTGTCATAAGAACGCTTTACAACGAACGCTTATTCACAAATGCAAGCTGCTAAATAACACTGCGAACGCGCACCTGTTTTGGATAGTTTAATTTTCAGGACCCGGTTCGGGTTTTGACCATGATGGTTTTGGCGCTATTCTAAAATTATATGAACTGGGGAGTTCAAAATTATATGAAAAAAAGTAAAATAAAATTGTTGTTTGGTTGCATTTTTAGACAGTCGGTCATACACAATGAATGTTGATGTTGAGTTCAACTGACAAGTATTTATTGCGCTTCAACAAAAAATATGTTGTTTAATTTTTCAAGAATTTGTCCGGTCAGACGAAAACTTTCAATCTGTTTGATCGAATGTCCTGTGGACTTGAAAATGTTTTTGCGTAGACTGGGTTATGCACCTATCAGTGTTTTCCCTCAACAGTAACTTGACAGGCATACCCAGGAGAATCAGACAAATGACAAAAAATCTAATTCCTATCCCTAGGAGGAACATTTATGTCTAATTCCCCAGGGTCTACCAATATAATCGATATGCAATATCCCCATATTGGTACTGGGTTCTGTCTAATTCCCTACCCCAGTGGCATCAGTGATGTCTAATCCCAGGGGTATGCCCGCCTGCCCCCTATGGGGGTGGGGTGAACATTGATAGGTGCATTAGCTATGAGGAGGCTTGTTTGATGGAAAACGTCATCCTCCATCTCATCTCTGTCCTCCCTCTGAGGTAGCTGTCCCAATATAACCTAATATGACCGAAAAACTCATTTCATTTTAATTAATAAAATTATAAATAAAAATTGTACGATTGTTTTTTTTAAATGATATGAATCAAATTATCTTTTGACTCTTGTAAATCAAAGTTTAAGTAAATGTTATGTATGATGCTAGTGTCAACATTAATATTTACTTTCATGTGACACTGTCAACTGAATTAGGCTCTGTACAGCCTGTACATGTTTATATTTGGGACATCTTGTGATCCTTGAAAAGCAATCACTTGACATGTACTTAAGATATACTTGAGAAATACTAAATTTGTTGCTATCAAGTCTAAATTGAAAAGCTTGTGGGCGTATCTGCAAGTGTGCATATATTTACCTTCATTGCGTGCACCCTCCTTAATTCCATTAAGCGATGAGAAAGCTTAAATTAGCAGGATTTTATAAGGGATATTTCGACAATAAAACACTTTAAAACATTTTTTAAGCCGAAATTAAGGTTTATTTTATACCCCAGCCAACCCCGTTTTCGCTTCGTGGAGAAGGGGTTGGATGGGATTTGAAAGTTAATATTCGAACCACGTAATGTAATACTATTTGTTGTATTGTTAAGTAAGGTTTACAAAGCTCATCAAAGAAAAAACTAATTGGTCCTCGATTTATATTCCTGGGCTCAGCTGCTGGGGCTTTGTATCCCACTGGGTCCACCCAGGCGAAATGAACGGTTTAAAACCATGGTAGTTCATCTACCATGGTAGTTCATGGTCATGAGACCATGGTAGACATGTTTTGGTAAATGGCACTTGATGGTCCATGGTAGTTCATGGTCTCTGACCATGGTTAACCATGGTCTCTGGTAGACCTACCATGGTCAGAGACCAGGATACTACAATGATACCCCCATGAAATACCATGGTCAACCATGAACTACCATGGTAGACCATAAACTACCATGGTATACCATGAACTACCATGGTAGTTCATGGTCTCTGACCATGTTCAACCTTGGTCTCTGGTAGACCATGGACTAACATGGTCAAACACCATGACATATCAAGAAACATCCACATGACATAATCATACATTTACACATAGACTTTTTCATCCATTTACTACTCATACTATACACTTTGGGTAAAGACATTTTCATTTTATTTCAACAATAATATTAGTAAAATAATCGTGCACAATTTCAACAAGATAATTTCTTAATGCATCATTTAAACATCAAGGACTTCATTAATACATATAAAATGAATTAAGCAAAATCAATAACTCAAATAAAACAGCTCACATTAAAACACTTGTTATGTTATGCAGTCAGGTTCAACATTTTCTAATATGAGCTTACAGTGTCAAATTAGATTATTTCATTTCTACATGTAGAAAATTTAAACTTCTTACCTCATTTGTCAATTATTCCATGTTGTGTTAAGTTTCACTTGTACCTATAACCTTCTAATTCAGTTTTTGACAACATAGTCCAGATATATACATTAAATCCACACAGTTTGTAGGGAAACATAGAATTAATTAAGTTAAATGGACTTTTCATGCAAATCTTTTTTCCCACACAAAATTTCAAACTGAGCAAAATTTTCTCCCAAAATGCAACTTAATCCATTTCCTTAAATAACCAGATGTAAAACTTATAACACCCATCTAGCAGTATTTACCTGCTTCTTGCAGTCCTAATAAACATTACAATCTGCCTGTGCTTGACCTAAGGTCAGTTATGTCACTCTTTGACTTGGAGGTGAATAAATATCAGTCAAATTATTCCACAATTAAGTCTATGACTTCAACAGAAACATCTGCACCATTCCTTATTCAAATTCCTAAGTCAGTAGTTATACAACTTATCTTGTCTTTGTTCTTTTTATGCACGTTTATTGAAATCTAAAGAGAAATTGCAAAAACATATTAATTCTCTGTTTAAAAAAAAGTTCAAATAAATATATTAACTAAAACGTTGTCAAAAGTTCACTGAATTTTTGTGTTAATGAAGATTTGCCAAATATCTAGAGTACAGATTGTTTTCTAAAAGTCAGTGATTGTCACATTTTCTCTCAGTTCAGTTCTTTATATATTTATATGACCATGGTCAAACATGGTCTAATATCAATCCTAGTCAACACTGTGGTCGACCATGGTCAACGCCATGGACGACCATGGTCTACAAAGTTTGGCCATGGTCAAAAATAGTTTACCATCATTATCAAATATGACCATGGTCAGCCATGGTCAGCCATGGTCACAGATGGATAAAACCATGGTATTTGATGGTCTACCGTGGTAGTTCATGGTTGGCAATCAAAAACCATGGTGACCATGGTAAACCATGGTCTCCATTTCGCCTGGGGAGTTCAACTTGTAAGTGAGAAAGTGTTGATTCTTAAGGATGTAATGAGGTATACAGTACTGGTTCTACCAAGGAAAACATGGGTGGTTTGCCTCCACCGCTAAAAATTGACCGTCATATAATTATAGCCTGAAACGGAAAACACCATTCATCCCTGTAAGTAGCAATATGTTTACACCTAGTTGGAATACAAAAAGTTAAACCACGGCCAAAATTGGTGGGGACTGTTTTGGCCTTGTCCATCTGTCCGTTTGTTCATCTGTACATCGTTTTTGCTTATATTTTCAAAATGCTTTCACAAATTACTTTCATATTTTATTTGTTGATTTATACTAAGGTCATACAAAAACTTTTCATCATATTTCTGATCACCTGCGACCACACAGTGAAGGTCACACACTTGGAAGTTTTGCATTTAGCGGGGGCATTAGTTGGATATCCGATATTTCTAGTTGTAACTGTAGGACCTGATGGATAATGTTGTTTGGAGAAGAAAAAACAAGTAATAGGCTAATATTTTAGGCACTAATTTCTGGGATTTCCCCGCAATATCTTCGGAAAATTGCAGCATTTAACTAATGAGCGGAACTTTAACCAAAACCATTTAAATACAACCTTCACTTAAGTGGAGAAACAGTTGATAAGTTTTTCATACTGGCATCTCATTCCAATAAAACATGTCTATGACTGTAAGCATCTAGCTTATATCCTAGAAATGGTGTATGAATGAATCAAACATTGAGCAATGAAGAACCTGGGATGAGATATTTGATTGGTAGAAGCAGTTTCTGTTTTATGGCAAGTGGCCTCGGTAGCTCTGAGTGGACAAGTCCTCATGCTTTAGAGCTACAGACCTCTCAGTGGAGGCATGTCTAATGGGAAACTTCTTCATCTAATCGCCCGCTGAGGATGCTTTCCCAACTGTCCCAATATATTCCAATATGAAGTGTTGTTAACTGCACGGAAAAAAAGAAAGATTTTGTTAAATTTTCTATGGCATCATACGGAAAAACTGCACTCATCTCTAGTGGAACCAGACAGCTCAGAACTTATGGCTGAGAAAAAAGAACAGAGGTAGGAGGAGCTATGTTTACGTAAACAGACATCTCAAGAGTAAACAATGGCTGCACAAATGACTAAAAATAGGTAGTGGTTACAAAAATTGCCTAGATCTGCATATGTCCTTATCTTCCGTGAGTTTTATACATAGCTATGTGGTATTTAAGGTTTAGTCAATTGAAAGACCAGGCGGTTCTTCATGCATGCATTGAGTTTCTTCAGAATCCTCGCCAGATAATGTAAACTGGAGGAATGCTGCATACTCTACCAATATTCCCTACAGGTGCAGAGCTTCGGTGGTTTTATCCAGCTGGCTTGCAGAGCGTCCATGGTTTGATCCAGCTGGCTTGCAGAGCGTCGTTGTTTTTATCCAGCTGGCTTGCAGAGCTTCGGTGGTTTTATCCAGCTGGCTTGCAGAGCGTCATTGTTTTTATCCAGCTGGCTTGCAGAGCTTCGATTTTATCCAGCTGGCTTGCAGAGCATCCATGGTTTTATCCAGCTGGCTTGCAGAGCATCGTTGTTTTTATCCAGCTGGCTTGCAGAGCTTCGTTGGTTTTATCCAGCTGGCTTGCAGAGCGTTAGTGGTTTTATCCTGCTGGCTTGCAGAGCTTCATTGGTTTTATCCAGCTGGCTTGCAGAGCGTTAGTGGTTTTATCTAGCTGGCTTGCAGAGCTTCGTTGGTTTTATCCAGCTGGCTTGCAGAGCGTTAGTGGTTTTATCCAGCTAACTTGCAGAGCTTCGGTGGTTTTATCCAGCTGGCTTGCAGAGCTTTGTTGGTTTTATCCAGCTGGCTTTCAGAGCGTTAGTGGTTTTATCCAGCTGGCTTACAGAGCGTCGGTGGTTTTATCCAGCTGGCTTGCAGAGCTTCGGTGGTTTTATCCAGCTGGCTTGCAGAGCGTCGTTGTTTTTATCCAGCTGGCTTGCAGAGCGTCGTTGTTTTTATCCAGCTGGCTTTTAGAGCTTCGGTGGTTTTATCCGGCTGGCTTGCAGGGCGTCCATGGTTTTATCCAGCTGGCTTGCAGAGAGTCGTTGTTTTTATCCAGCTGGCATGCAGAGCGTCCATGGTTTTATCCAGCTGGCTTGCAGAGCGTCGTTGTTTTTATCCAGCGGGCTTGCAGAGCTTCGTTGGTTTTATCCAGCTGGCTTACAGAGCGTTAGTGGTTTTATCCAGCTGGCTTGCAGAGCTTCAGTGGTTTTATCCAGCTGTCTTGCAGAGCGTCCGTGGTTTTATCCAGCAGGCTTGCAGAGCATTGATGGTTTATCCAGCTGGCTTGCAGAGCGTCCGTGGTTTTATCCAGCTGGCTTGCAGAGCTTCGGTGGTTTTATCCAGCTGGCTTGCAGAGCTTTGGTGGTTTTATCCAGCTGGCTTGCAGAGCGTCGGTGGTTTTATCCAGCTGGCTTGCAGAGCATCGATGTTTTTATCCAGCTGGCTTGCAGAGCTTCGGTGGTTTTATCCAGCTGGCTTGCAGGGCATCAATGTTTTTTATCCAGCTGGCTTGCAGAGCTTCGGTGGTTTTATCCAGCTGGCTTGCAGAGCGTCGGTGGTTTTATCCAGCTGGCTTGCAGAGCATCGATGTTTTTATCCAGCTGATTTGCAGAGGGTCGGTGGTTTTATCCAGCTGGCTTGCAGAGCATCGATGTTTTTATCCAGCTGGCTTGCAGAGCTTCGGTGGTTTTATCCAGATGGCTTGCAGAGCGTCCATGGTTTTATCCAGCTGGCTTGCAGAGCGTCGTTGTTTTTATCCAGCTGGCTTGCAGAGCTTCGGCGGTTTTATCCAGCTGGCTTGCAGAGCATCGATGTTTTTATCCAGCTGGCTTGCAGAGCTTCGATGGTTTTATCCAGCTGGCTTGCAGAGCCTCGGTGGTTTTATCCAGCTGGCTTGCAGAGCATCGATGTTTTTATCCAGCTGGCTTGCAGAGCTTCGGTGGTTTTATCCAGCTGGCTTGCAGAGCGTCCATGGTTTTTTCCAGCTGGCTTGCAGAGCGTCCATGGTTTTATCCAGCTGGCTTGCAGAGCGTCGTTGTTTTTATCCAGCTGGCTTGCAGAGCTTGGGTGGTATTATCCAGCTGGCTTGCGGAGCGTCGGTGGTTTTATCCAGCTGGCTTGCAGAGCATCGATGGTTTTATCCAGCTGGCTTGCAGAGCGTCGGTGGTTTTATCCAGCTGGCTTGCAGAGCATCGATGGTTTTATCCAGCTGGCTTGCAGAGCATCGATGGTTTTATCCAGCTGGCTTTCAGAGCTTCGGTGGTTTTATTCAGCTGGCTTGCAGAGCTTCGAATGTTTTATCCAGCTGGCTTGCAGAGCGTTGGTGGTTTTATCCAGCTGGCTTGCAGAGGGTCGGTGGTTTTATCCAGATGGCTTGCAGAGCTTCCGTGGTTTTATCCAGCTGGCTTGCAGAGCTTCGGTGGTTTTATCCAGCTGGCTTGCAGAGCGTCGGTGGTTTTATCCAGCTGGCTTGCAGAGCGTCCGTGGTTTTATCCAGCTGTCTTGCAGAGCGTCGGTGGTTTTATCCAGGTGCCTGTCGTCCACGTCAACCTTAGGAAGCTGGAAAGTTGCCATATGACCTTAGCTGTTGGTGTGACTATAAAATCCAGTCCAATTCATTTGAATTCAATTAATGGCTCTATGGTAGGTACAGAATATAAACCCATAAGAGCTAATGATTCTCTCAGCTAGGTGGACAAGGTGGACATTCTGACAGCTGGTCAAGCCTGAGTCTACTTACAGCTTACCTGGTGTACCTGCTTGTATGTCAACATAATTGTATGTCAACATAAACACATGTACATCGTAAAATGTTTTTATGTATTGGGAGAATGATCATCTTTCCTACACAACTCGGTTTCCAGTTCAGTGACACACAAATATTTACTATTTACTCTTTCATATGATGCATTTTTTGGGGAATTATTTTGGGGATTAGTTTATAAACAAGGTATGACATCTTAGATTCTATTAACTGATCGTTCCTTATTAAATCATTAAGTTTATTTCGTATTTATGACATTTCCTTTTATAATTGTCATTCTAAGAGTAAATCCTAGTTGTACATTTGATGTTATCCACTTGATGAGACAGATGTAAACATTCACTTTCATGTTGTGTGTGGGTTAAGGTTTTTTTGTACAATGGAGACACAGAGTGTGACAATGGGCTCTGTTATTTATGCAAAGTATTAGGCATGCACTGTTTAGGTGTTTTTGGTCATTAGTTGCATTGGTCAAAGAAAGGAGTAGTCATCAGATTTGGTCACTCACTCCACTGGTCAAAGAAAGCTAATATTCATTCGTTGGCTCATCTGGTCAAAGAAAGCTATAGTCATCATATTTGGTCACTGGCTCAACTGGTCAAAGAAAGCTATAGTCATCACTAGCGGATACAGAGGGGGGCGCACCCGGCGTGCGCCCTCCCTAAAAATTCCGGATCATACATGTATGTCCATGTTACTGTAGATAAAATATCAAACAATTTAGATGCACGCCCTCAGTATAAAAAATGTTCTCGCTTGCTCGACACATAATGGCTAATGAGTGGTTTAATTAACACATTTTTGAATCCTTTTATATGAAAACGGACTTTTTGACCCTATCAGTGCACTACCACAACCGTTTTATGAGGCTAGAAACGGGCCCGAAAATTGACCAAAATCTTACGCCCCCCATCAAACAATTTCGATGCACGTCCTCAGTATAAAAAAAATTCTCACTCGTTTCACTCGCTCAACCCATAATGGCTAATGAGTGGTTTAATTAACACATTGTTAAGTCCTTTTATTTGAAAACGGACTTTTTTACCCTATCAATGCACTACCGCAACCGTTTTATAAGGCTAAAAACGGACCCGAATATTGACCAAAATCTTACGCCCCACCTAAGCTGAAATCCTGGATCCGCCCCTGGTCATCATATTTGGTCACTCACTCCACTGGTCAAAGAAAGCTAATATTCATTTGTAGGCTCAACTGGTCAAAGAAATCTCAACAGGTCAAAGAAAGCTCAACTAGTCAAAGAAAGCTATAGTCATCATATTTGGTCACTGGCTCCAAAGGCCAGATGAACTTAAGAAATGTATCGTTTAGGCATTTCACAAAAAAATATCTTCGAGATATTTGTATTTTTTGTTGATGCCCATATTCCCAAGATGGCCACCATTACTAAAAATAGACAAAATAATGTGGACATTTCAAATAACATCTCAACTGCTTTTTTAAATTCTGATAAAGTGTAATGTGCTTGTTGGCTGAGTTGACCTCTAATTAAGACTATAATAAAGATTGTTATAAGTTCATTATGGTCAGTATTCAATATTGAGGCCTCAGCCACAGATATTTGACATAGATTAATATAATACTTCCAAGATGACAAAGATTACAACAAAGGCAATGTAAACATCTTAAAATCACTGCATACCCAGGCATTATTAGGCATCATTTTACAGTATTTGAGAAACAGGTATTATGTTGGTTGTTTGAAGTGCAGGAGGTAAACAGATTATAGGAGTTGGTGGGGAGGGATATTTTGTCCATAAAATGTTAGAAAAAGAGCACTTCAGAATGACTGTTTTGTGGGGGAAGGGTGTAAATGGGTTGATGGTGTATCGTTTTTTTTTTGTGTTTTTTTATAAAGAGGCAAATCCTCTAAATATAGATATCGAGTCATACTTGAAAGTTGTTAAATGAATATTCTTGTGTGGGAGGATGTATATGTCTTTGCAATTAGTCAAAATTGTCCACAAAGTGTACATGTTGATTGTAGTCATGGGCAGCTATTAAAATAAAATGTTAGCTATTTAAAGGGGATGTTGCACTATTCTGGAACTATTTTCATTTAAAAGGGCTTTAAAACCCGTGGAAAAAGCTGAACAAAATTATCACAATATCTTAACAAATAGGAGATAAATTATGACCTTTTGAAAATGTGAAAAAAGACTCCAATGGAGGCAGCCATCTTTGAATGATGATGTCATCGTGCCTTTTTCCATATATGGAAAATAGATAATAAATAGTGTTTAAGGCAAATAAATGTATTAAATTATAAATACAAAGTAAAATATTTATACTGTTTATGCTCTTTTTACTATTTACATGTATTTGCAGTGACATTCTTTGTTTTAAATGATACTTACCAATATGCAGTAAATGGTAAAAAGGCGCGATGATGTCATCAATCCAAGATGGCTGCCTCCGTTTGGGAATGTTTGCAATTTTTTAAATGATCATATCTTCTGTATTTTTTATGATATTTTGATAATTCTTTCAGCTTTTTCCATGTTTTTTAAAGCCCTTTTAAATTAAGCAAGTTCCAGAATAGCGCAAAAACCCCTTTAAGATACCAGTACATTATGTCAAGGCAGCTAGGTCGTATTGGATATTTCCATATAAGTTTATGTCTGTCTATAGTTGATAATCTCGTCAAATGAATGAAGTTTATACCAGCATGACAAATATTGATTCTTAAGAAGATAGCATGTAATGTGTACACAAAAGCCAATCATAAAGTGTGTTTTACGTTGATGACAAAATGACGAGTTTATGCATTTTATTTCGGTAAAATTTCAACGATGATCAAGTTCGATATTCTTTACAAAAGGAGTATTCTCTCAGGTGTGATTTGACATCATGGAAACAAATGCTTCTAATGGTTCCAAGGGTCAAAAGGGCTCAGAACCACTCCGTGAATGGGAGCCGCGGTCTCGCACCTCGTACAAACAGATGACCCGTTTTGATGACCTAGATAGTCTGTCTCTACCTTCAGGTAAATTTTTCTTTTAGTTGACAAAATTATTTTCCATGATTTTAGTTTTAATGCTTAAAATGATGAACATATTAAATTGATTGTACATTATAAAATGTTACAACGACCTCCTGTGCTGATATACAAGTCGCTCCACCTCATCCTTCTTTCATATTCCCTCTCAAATTGATTATAGTCACTCCCTATCTCCCTCTACTCACTTTCTTGTGCTGCATGTTTAGTAAAGTATCAGTGTCACTAGGTCCAGGCATCTTTCCTCTCCCTCTGTCTCTCCGTCTCTCTCTCTCTCTCTCTGTATCGCTCGCCAAGCATCTCAGATTATCTTCTCTACTTATCGCTCGAGCTCTCTCGCTGCTTGTGTCATTCAGGTACTACAGCCATGCACCTATGAGCTATATGTATTTATATATATTCGGCATTTAATCATCGATTCATCCATCTGTCTATCCCCAACCAATACATCAGACATATTCACCATCTATCAAGTTACCCAATATTATGATATGTCCTCTACCTATATACCTTCATCACCTGGTATATATAATGGGCAACAAAGTGTTAGTAATTTCTGAATTATGAATGAGAGAAACTGTTGAATTGTTTAATTTAATCATTCGGGCACTTCCTATTGGCCCATCAGTATTTTCCGGTCTTTATGGAGATCTGTTTTAGTTTATAAAACAAGTCAATTTTAATATTAGAATGAGGCTGTTGTGCTTTTGTTGTAAAAAAGAATTTCTTGCATAGCTCAACAGTGATGATTGGGTTGTTTTCTTCAAAATGTGTTAAACCTCATGAATGTTTAGAGTCAAACTTGAGTATTAGTCTAGTCTGAATCTTGAAGTGTTCAGTATCAAAAAAATAATTTTGTTACACATGAAGGATCTTAAATGGTGTTTTGATATAAATATTGCACCAAATATAGGTGTGTTTGTTCCGATCAACCTGCAGGAGCTTATCTACTGATGAAAATAATTTGTGTTTGCATCTTGTGCATTTTAACAAAATTGTGGATTTATATTGGGTAAAAGTTGTTGCAATAAACTACCGCAATAAACTACCACATACTTTAAAGGATATTTATGGATTGAATATAGTTGTATAATTATGTAGATGTTTAACTATTAAGCTATGCTAACAAAATAAATGACATTTTGGATTGAGAATACTGTGTAATAAAGTTTCTGAGACTTTTGGATTGAGAATACTGTGTAATAAAGTTTCTGAGACTTTTGGATTGAGAATACTGTGTAATAAAGTTTCTGAGACTTTTGGATTGAGAATACTGTGTAATAAAGTTTCTGAGAGTTTTGGATTGAGAATACTGTGTAATAAAGTTTCTGAGACTTTTGGATTGAGAATACTGTGTAATAAAGTTTCCGAGACTTTTGGATTGAGAATACTGTGTAATAAAGTTTCCGAGACTTTTGGATTGAGAATACTGTGTAATAAAGTTTCTGAGACTTTTGGATTGAGAATACTGTGTAATAAAGTTTCTGAGACTTTTGGATTGAGAATACTGTGTAATAAAGTTTCTGAGACTTTTGGATTCAGAATAAGTTAAATAAAATAAGAGTTAAGGATCATTGTAGTTGCAAACTTGTATGTGGATAATAAATGAAACTTTTAAGGTCACTAATTTTAAAATATGATGCAAGTTTTGTGTTAATTTTGATGGTGTATCTGGTAATGTTGTTTGTTCTGGTGTGATATTGACCAGCCATGTCGGAGGGTGACACATTACATCTAGTGGAGCACCAACCATCATACGATTCTGTTGCAGGTAGCTTTTGTTTTATGCTGTGTTAACATTTGTTTCCTTGTGATTTCCGTTTCCAATAGAATTAATTTGTGCAGCACACTTAACGTCTGAAAAAATTCAAACAGAAATTGCCTAAAAAAACATATCACTAGACACATAAAACAGCGTCTCCGTGACCAAATGGTTAAAGACATTGCGTTGTAAACCTTCGCCTCTCACCACTGCGGGTTCGAATCCCACTGGGAGCTTGACTAGTAAGTGAGGAAGTGTTGATTCTTACATATGTCGGGAGGTGTACAGTACTGGTTCTACCCAGGAAAAGTGAGTGGTCTGCCTCCACCACAAAAAATCGACCATCATATATAACCTTACATGTGTTGAAAATGACGTAAGACGCCATACAAACAAACAAACAAAATATTATCTTATGAGAATAATATCGTATCCGTCAGCAGTAATATTTGTCTATTCAGCGATTTTTTTCACCCCTTTGAAAATGGTACCGGTACCTATTCAATTGGAAAAATTTGCGGCGTTTTGCCTTAATTTGGGAATTGTTCACTATCAAACAAAAGCAATATTGTATGCTTAAATACTTTGCAAACACATTACCATGTATACATTCTCTTGTAGTATTTCATTACCCTCACCTAAAAGAATATAGTTCCCCACTTCTTCTCTTTAAATAAAGTTTCACTCAAAATATTTAAAAAAAAAAGTGTTTTAATTGGGAATTTTTTCACTCCAATTGGGAAAAAAACACTTTTTGCCGTTGGGAATGGTACCGTTTTTCGGTACCACTTATATAAGGAAGTGCCACCATTTAACCATTGATATCTTTTACATCATTAATGCATATGAATGCAAGGAAACAAATTTAAAAGAAGAATATTGTGTAGGAGACTAGATCATATATCATTTATTATTATTTTGAAGCCAATGGACATATGAAGTTAAGGATGTTAATAATAATAAAACAGAGATGGAGTCAGTATTTATTTGGATTGAGATCTCATAAGGGTTGTCCAACCAAACGGTTGAGCATCTCAGACCAACAGACAGACAGAAACTGAAAAGTTTTCATATATATTAAGCTGCATGAAATGATTATTAACTATTGTTAACAGCTGCTTAATTGATTGTTGCATGGCAAATATATCTTGCTAAATGTTTTAGCTCATCTGAATTGGCTATCTAGGATTAATAAACTGTTGAACCAGCTACATGTGTATCTAGCTGTTGAACCAGCTACATGTGTATCTAGCTGTTGAACCAGCTACATGTGTATCTAGCTGTTGAACCAGCTACATGTGTATCTAGCTGTTGAACCAGCTACATGTGTATCTAGCTGTTAAACCAGCTACATGTGTATCTAGCTGTTGAACCAGCTACATGTGTATCTAGCTGTTGAACCAGCTACATGTGTATCTAGCTGTTGAACCAGCTACATGTGTATCTAGCTGTTGAACCAGCTACATGTGTATCTAGCTGTTGAACCAGCTACATGTGTATCTAGCTGTTGAACCAGCTACATGTGTATCTAGCTGTTGAACCAGCTACATGTGTATCTAGCTGTTGAACCAGCTACATGTGTATCTAGCTGTTAAACCAGCTACATGTGTATCTAGCTGTTGAACCAGCTACATGTGTATCTAGCTGTTGAACCAGCTACATGTGTATCTAGCTGTTGAACCAGCTACATGTGTATCTAGCTGTTGAACCAGCTACATGTGTATCTAGCTGTTGAACCAGCTACATGTGTATCTAGCTGTTGAACCAGCTACATGTGTATCTAGCTGTTGAACCAGCTACATGTGTATCTAGCTGTTAAACCAGCTACATGTGTATCTAGCTGTTGATCCAGCTACATGTGTATCTAGCTGTTGAACCAGCTACATGTGTATCTAGCTGTTGAACCAGCTACATGTGTATCTAGCTGTTGAACCAGCTACATGTGTATCTAGCTGTTGAACCAGCTACATGTGTATCTAGCTGTTGAACCAGCTACATGTGTATCTAGCTGTTGAACCAGCTACATGTGTATCTAGCTGTTGAACCAGCTACATGTGTATCTAGCTGTTGAACCAGCTACATGTGTATCTAGCATTAATAAATGTTCAACTGACCATGTGGCATTGATAATCTGTTGCACCATAAATAAACTGTCAACTGGTCATTTAACATTGATAACCTTTAAACTAGTGCTATGCTGGCTGTTAATTGATTGCCTGTATTATGATAATGACACGATTATGTTACCTGGCATTGCTTCAACAATTATGGTATTTAAAGTTTGCATCTTTATGAACTGTATTAATGTATGTAATGAATGGCTCATCAACATATTAAGTTTGTTTAAGAGTTGGTCGCAGGGAGAGCGAGGTAATACTGAAGAGGCTGTAATTTTATAAATATTTTTTTGTCTCGCCTTTTTCGAGGAAGTAAGGGTTCTGATTAAAACACTTATACCTCGGGTTGGAATTCCCTATCTGAACCGGATACCTGAATGAAAGATTCTTATAATCTTACACACTGGTGCAGGATAAAAGTCACATGTATCAACAATAAGGACAACAATTTCAACAGTACAATGGCATTATTTTGTAAATAATGGTGCAAACTTACGTTGATGATCAGATTTGAGTGATATTTGATTAAGACATTTTTTTTTCAAAGAACCAATTTATGGTTTTACCCATTTCGGAAAGGTAAATTCCAACCCTCTGTATATCTGTATATCTATTTTAATCAGAATCTTGGCAGATCCTCAGTTATATCCTTATGTAGCTAGTCTGCCAATTTAAGGCATGGTAGATTGTGACCTGCAATACTTGGAATCTTCATTCATCATCAGTATTTTCTGTCTGCTTGCAGATGATGGGCATGGCAGTGTATCACTTGACCCTGCCTGGCCAATGGGGTCTGGAATACTGGAACAGGTAATCTCCATCATAGTTCTATCTGGTTTTACATACCAACCTGCCTGACAGGCCAAGTTAGGGGAGACTGGTCTCAGAAATACGGAAATTTAGGCTAGGTTATCAAACTTATTTTCAGTTATTTTCCTTTGAAATTGTCAAAGTCTGTATAAATATCACTTGTAGAGCTTCTAAATATGTATATTGCATATATCGGTACTTTTTTTAACACATTATTTTGTTTTTGAAATCGTATTTAAGCAATATTCTTTATTTTATACCCCGATGAAATCGGAGGATATAGATTTGGTGTTGTCTGTTCGTCCGTCCATTTTGTTCGTTCGTTCTTCTGTTACAATTTTCTTGTCTGTTCCTTGCATAACTCTCACATGCATGGAGGAATTTTGAAATTGGCACAAATACTCATCAAGACGACGTGTAGAACTCCAAACCTGGGCCTGTTTTATGAAACAACTTTTGACCAAAATGGTCAAAAGTTGTTTCATAAAACAGAGCCCAGGTTTGGAGTCAAAAGTTGTTTCATAAAACAGAGCCCAGGTTTGGAGTTCTACACGTCGTATTGATGAGTATTTGTGCCAATTTATTTCAAAAATCAATTTCTTAAATGCTTCATTATAAATTACATTTTTCAAATAAATGTGATTTCATTTCATTTTCTTATACATGTGGTATTTCTGCACTACGTGAACAAATAATTGAATGCTTATGTGAAAAAGGTGAAAGATTTTAAAATTTGAGACTTATCGTAAGATGTTTAATAAAACAGGGCCCTGGGTCTGTTTCTTTAAGTTCAAGATTATAAGTTCATTTACTTCTTACATGGATATAATAAGGTCCATTTCGTGTCTGCTCCATATCTTTCACAAGCGTGGAGAGATTTTCAAATAAATTGGCACAATGACGCCTCATCAAGACGATGTGCAGAACCCAAGACCCATTCTGTAACTTCAAGATCAAGGTCATAAAGGTAATATACCTCATATGCATATAATTATATCCATTTGGTTTAGGGTCCAAAACTCTCAGATGCAAGGAGGGTTTTGAAGAAGGACAAAAAAGGCACAAATACTCACCTCATCAACATTGAGATGCAGAACCCAACACCTGGGACTGTATCTTTAAGGTCAAGGTCATATACTTCATATATGCATATAATGAGTTCCATTTAATTTCTGCTCCATAAATCTCAAATGCAGGGAGGTATTTTGAATGAAATTAACACAAAATAATACTTACCTCATCATGACGACGTGCAGAACCCAAGACCTAGTCTGTATCTTCAAGGTCAAGGTCATATATACCTCGTATATGCATATAATGATGTCCATCTGGTTTAGGCTCCAACAGTTTCAAATGCAAGGAAGGATTTTGAAAGAAATTAGCACAAAATACTCACCTCGTTGAGATGTCAAAACCCCATTGGTCTGTATCTTCATGGTCAAGGTCATATACCTATTATATGTGTTAGGGATTTTGAAATAAATTGGCGCAAATACTCACCTAGTCAAGATGACGAGTGCCTCATTTAAAACCATCATGGAACAAATTGAGATGAAAGCAATAATCAAGCTTAAAGAAATATAGAAAGCAAATCCTAATTTCGTTTTTTCCTTGAAGCGTAGAGTATCATAGTATGATAGAGGGTCTGAATTTAATGAGATTTGAGTAGTTGTTTCTTATGGAAAATCCGAAACTCGTTGAATAACCTTAACATTTTACTCGATAAGCTCGTCAAATGTAAAAATAATTCAACGTTTCCTATTTTTCACTCATGTAAGATCCTCTAATATATGTTTTGTATGTTATTGTTCAGGGAAGAAACTTGTTCTTTGATGATGGCGTCAGTCGTATAGATTTCATTCTGGCATGGGAGGTGCCGAAAAAACAAAGTCCAGACGCAGAGAAGGCTGCAAAGGCGAGAGAGATTTTTGAAAAGAATTTATTGGAGGAAGGCCTGACATTGGAGTATGACCGAACGGTAAGTGTAATCTATTTGTATCCCGTCTCCAAATGGCTGGATGTCTCTAAATCTATCGCGTCTCACACCACAATTAATTTTCCATAGGGTCCCATTGTAATGTTTGTTCGTGGCATAGAGATGAACAAAATCGTGGTGATTAGGGCATAGTATATTATATAGAGTGGAGTCTTGGTTTGGAGTCTTGGAGTGAATAAATGGAGTGACCTTGGAGTCACATTTTGGAGTGACCTTGGAGTCAGATTTGGAGTGAATATTTTGGATAATTATCAATTTAGTATTTCTGAATGACCATCACAAGGTGCACAGTTCCTAACATACTCAGTACAGCTGCATTGTCCCATTAGACATGTGCTAACTTTAATGTGAGCCAAAGACCATCTAAAAACAACATAAATGAACTTGGATTCTCAAACATTGACCACAGTATTGAAGCAATGACCATTTGGCCTGACCTAAACTAGTCCCGAGGGACCAACTAATCTTAGGTCAGGACACTGACATCCAGTGTCAGGGGTATGCAGAGTTCCAATATGTCAGTCATACCACAGAGATTGAAAACAAAAAGCATTAAAGTTTATGGGAACTTAGAGCTCTCACAGCCTAACTGTTCCACAAACATGGATCATGTAGTAACAGTGCCCAAGTTAAAATTAGACATGCAGTTTTGGAATTAGTTGTTGACATTGGGTAGCTTAATAGACACATGCATTTTAAAGAAATTTTATTAATCAATAAATAATTGTACGTGCAAATGAAGTAACCTATGTAAATGCTCAAAAATTTACTCAAAAATATTAACTCCAAATTTGACTCCAAGGTCACTCAAAAATGTGACTCCAAGGTCACTCCAATTATTCACTCCACTCCACTCCAAGACTCAACACCAAGACTCCACGCTATATAATATACTATGCTGGTGATTAGACCCACGATGTGTAAAATCAGACAGAATTAGCTAGAACTCTTATATCAACATGAAATTTTCTGTGACCTCTTCCTAAAATGATGTAGGTTTAGAACCTGGTAAGGATAAATCAATGTATGCAATGGAAAGTCCTGTAAAAAGTAGAAAAGAGGTACTTTTTAGCTCTACTGGCCGAAGGCCAGCAGAGCTTATGGGATGCCGAGTTGTCCGTCGTCCGTCCGTCCGTCGTCCGTTGTCCGTCGTCCGTTGTTAACTTTTGTCTCGTTAAGACGATAGGGCCTTCATTTTTCATCCGATCTTTACCAAACTTTAACAGGTTGTTAATATCAATAAAAGCTCGGATGAGTTCGAAAACCAGCTAGATCGGACAAGTAACAGCGGAGTTATGGCCCTTGATTTAGTTAAAAATGCTATATTGCTAAATTTTGCCTCGTTAAGACGATAGGGCCTTCATTTTTCTTCCTATCTTTACCAAACTTTACCACATTGTTAATATCAATGAAAGCTCGGACAAGTTCGAAAACCAGCCAGATCGGACCAGTAACAGCGGAGTTATGGTCCTTGATTTAGTTAAAAATGCTATATTGCTATATTTTGCCTCGTTAAGACGATAGGGCCTTCGTTTTTCATCCTATCTTTACCAAACTTTACCACATTGTTAATATCAATGAAAGCTCGGACAAGTTCGAAAACCAGCCATATCGGACTAGTATCAGCGGAGTTGTAGCCCTTGATTTAGTTAAAAATGCTATATTTTGCATTGTTAAGACGATAGAGGCTTCATTGTTCATCCGATCTTTACCAATCTTCATCAGATTGTTAATGTCGTTGAAAGCTCGAACAAGTTTGAAAACCAGCCATATCGGACCAGTAACGGGGAAGTTATGGCCCTTGATTTAGTTAAAAATGCTATATTTTGCCTCGTTAAGACAATAGGGGCTTCATTGTTCATCCACTCTTACCAAACTTGAACAGATGTTAATATCAAAGAAAGCTTGGACAAGTTCGAAAACCAGCCATATCGAAATAGTAACAGCGGAGTTATGGCCCTTGATTTAGTTAAAAATGCTATATTTTGCCTCGTTAAGACTATAGGGGCTTCATTGTTCATCCGATCTTTACCAAACTTGATCAGATTGTTAATATCAATGAAAGCTCAGACAAGTTCGAAAACCAGCCATATCGGACCATTAACATCGGAGTTATGGCCCTTGATTTACTTCAAAATGATATATTTTGCCTCGTTAAGACGATAGCGCCTTCATTTTTCATCCGATCTTTACCAAACTTCATGAAATTGTTAATGTCTATGAAAGCTTGGTCAAGTTCGAAAACCAACCAGATCGGACAAGTAACAGCAGAGTTATGGCCCTTGATTTTGTTAAAAATGCTATAATATGCCTCGTCCTACGATAAGGCCTTCATTTTGCATCTGATCTTTGCCAAACTTTACCAGATTTTACAACTGTCTTTTTAGCTCACCTGAGCCAAAGGCTCAAAGGTGAGCTATTGGGATCACTCTTCGTCCGTCGTCCGTCGTCCGTCGTCGTTAACTTTTGCTTCAAACGACTTCTCCTCAGAAACCGCTTGGCCAATTTTGACCAAACTTCACATGGATGATCCTTAGGTGAATGCTTTTTAGATTTGTTCAAATTAGGTCAGCGTGACATCCAAGATGGCTGCCATTACCATATATGGTCGAAACCTTAAAAAATCTTCTTCTCAAGAACCGCTGGACAGATTTCAACAGTTTTTCTTTTAAAATGATCGCCAACGCCTAGACTATCAAGTTTGTTCAAATGAAGTCCCTGGGGTCAAAAATGGCCATGCCCCGGGGGTCCAAAGTTTGTATATTGAGATTTTGCTTGTTTTTCATATAGACATATAGGAAAAAAATTAAAAAAAATCTTCTCCTCTGAAACCACAAGGCACAGAGGTCTCATGTATTACATGTAGCATCAGCTTATGGACCTTTACTAAGTTTGTTCAAATGGTGACCCTGGGGTCTAATTTGTCCCCGCCCCGGGGGTCACAGTTTTACATTGACTTATATAGGGGGAAAAAAATAATCTTCTCGGAAACTACAAGAGCCAGAGGTTTGATATTTTGCACATACGATAAGCTTATGGTCCTTTACCAATTTTGTTCAAATGGTGACCCTCGGGTCACATTTGGCCCCGCCCCAAGGGTCACATGTTTTACATAGACTTGTATAGGGAAAAACTTAAAAAATCTTCTTCTCTGAAACTGCAAGAGCCAGAGGTTTTATATTTTGCATTTGCTAAAAGCTTATGGTCCTCTACCAAGTTTGTTCAAATGGTGACACAGGGGTCACACTTGGCCCTGCCCCGGGGGTCACAGTTTTACATAGGCTTGTATGGGGAAAAACTGAAAAAAATCTTCTTCTCTGGAACCACATGGCACGGAGCTCTCATGTAATACATGTAGCATCAGCTTATGGTCCTCTACTTAGTTTGTTCAAATGGTGACCCTGGGGTCAAATTTGTCCCCGCCCCGGGGGTCACAGTTTTACATAGAATTATATAGGAAAAAAAATTAAAAAACTTCTCGTAAACTACAAGAGCCAGAGGTTCGATATTTTGCAGTTACTATAAGCTTATGGTCCTTTACCAAATTTGTTCAAATGGTGACCCTTGGGTCACATTTGGCCCCTCCCCAAGAGTCACTTGTTTTACATAGACATGTATAGGGAAAAACTTAAAAAATATTCTTCTCTGAAACTGCAAGAGCCAGAGGTTTAATATTTGCTATAAGCTCATGGTCCTCTACCAATTTGGTTCAAATGTGGTGACCCAGGGGTCATATTTGGCCCTGCCCCGGGGGTCACAGTTTTACATAGGCTTGTATAGCGAAAAACTGAAAAAAAACTTCTTCTCTGGAACTGCAAGGGCCAGAGGTTTAATATTTTGCATTTGCTATAAGCTTATGGTCCTCTACCAAGTTTGTTCAAATGGTGACCCTGGGGTAAAATTTGACCCCACTCCATGGGTCACTGTTTTACATTAAAGTCTTCTTCTCTGGAACTACAAGAGCCAGACGTTTAATATTTTGCATTTACTATACTCTTATGGTCCTTTACCAAGTTTGTTCAAATGGTGACCCTGGGTTCACATTTGGCCCCGCCCCAGGGGTCACGTTTTACATAGACTTGTATAGGGAAAAACTTAAAAAATCTTCTCTAAAACCACAAAGCACATAGCTCTCATATATTACATGTAGCCCTGGGGTCACATTTGGCTCTGCCCAAAGTGTTACTCTCTAGCACCTTCATTTTGTATTTGATCTTTACCAAACTTTTGTCAGGGTCTTAAACAGTCTATATCAATGTTGTTATACACAACAGAGCCCACATTTCTTGAACAATCTTAACCAAACTTGCACAGATTGTATATGACCATAAGATTTCGAAGAAGTTCGATAATGTGCCAGTACTCAGTTGATCGCTTTAGAGCCATCTTGGCCCTCTTGTATTGGTTCAGGTTTACTCAGGTGAGCGATATAGGGCCATCATGGCCCTCTTGTTTATATTATTATTCATTTTTATTTTAATCATTTTTTTTTTTTTATTTATTTTTTTTTTTTAATTTTTTTATCTCTATGTTGGACCAGAAATAAATGCTATATTTTGCCTCGTTAATACGGTATGGCCTTCATTTTTCATCTAATCTTTACAAACTTTACCAGATTCTTTAGTTATGGCCCTTGATTTAGTCAAAAAGCTGTTTTTTGCCTGAAACTTTCAAAAAAACGTAAATGGCAGTCACTCGCTTCATTGATGTTATAAGAGCCCTGTTAGCCAGTAGAGCGTCCACAGGCCCTCTTGGGCCTCTTGTTTTTTTATCTACCTCTTTCATCTGTAGGCCAACGGAGATAAGGGAGATAATAGTGTGAGTCCATCACATCCAACATAGAAACTCTTTTATAGAATCAAACATGGCGTTGCGGTAGCCAGTCAATTAAAGGAACTGGCCTAGAATATGTTCCCAGAGTCATTACAAGGTCACTCTTCAATAATTGCACATTATATAGGATTAAAGGGACTCGCGGCAATCATGAAATATTTATCAAGTGTTAAAGTCAGCACCTCCATTTATTTATCCAGTATCATTTTGACTTCAAAACTGCTTAATGTAATTGAATAGAAGATAATACAGAAGTCTGTAGTGATGAGTGATACAGAAGTCTGTAGTGATGAGTGATACAGAAGTCTGTAGTGATGAGTGATACAGAAGTCTGTAGTGATGAGTGATACAGAAGTCTGTAGTGATGAGTGATACAAATGTCTGTAGTGATGAGTGATACAAATGTCTGTAGTGATGAGTGATACAGAAGTCTGTAGTGATGAGTGATACAAATGTCTGTAGTGATGAGTGATACAAATGTCTGTAGTGATGAGTGATACAGAAGTCTGTAGTGATGAGTGATACAAATGTCTGTAGTGATGAGTGATACAAATGTCTGTAGTGATGAGTGATACAGAAGTCTGTAGTGATGAGTGATACAAATGTCTGTAGTGATGAGTGATACAAATGTCTGTAGTGATGAGTGATACAGAAGTCTGTAGTGATGAGTGATACAAATGTCTGTAGTGATGAGTGATACAAATGTCTGTAGTGATGAGTGATACAGAAGTCTGTAGTGATGAGTGATACAAATGTTCTTTATTGTAAGATCCACACAGCAGGCTGGGAGACGTAAACATAATGCAAGATCTCGCAAATAAAGAATTGTGTGTTTATATATATTTATATGTTATTTCTGCATTCCAGAGTGATGAGGATGTACACTACTGTAAGGTCCACGCTCCCTGGGAGGTGTTGACACGCTACGCAGAGATTCTGAAAATGAAGTTGAAGATGAAAAAGGTTTGACATGTTAAACAATTTGTAAACTATTACATACTGTCTAAATAGACTACAATCTTATGCTAAATATGAACACTCTCCTATCCAGTGTATTTGGCAGAAATTCAAGAACTGGGTGTGCAAATATGCAAACAGGGTGTGCAAAATAATTTGCTAACACGCGTTACGCGCCACTTTGCGACAAGTGGGTGTCTCTTGGATAATTTATTTTCACAGATAAAGGTGAAAACGGTGCATTTTAGATCATCTTTCTTCTATAAATGTATACAAACATAACATTATTGAGAAAGTTAGGGTTTGGAAGTGTTGTTTAGCAAAAAAAAAAAAAGGATTTTTTTTTACCCCATCCACTCCTCCAAATATTGGCCGTGATTTTTTAAAAACGGCCGTGCAAAAGCCGGATGCATGGTTGGCTGACTTATACACTGCTCCTATCACTGATGTAGAAGGAGTTTAGGTTATGAGGCAACAACAAAAATGCATGCTGACCCCATATGACTATAAGTTCCCTCCAACAGGGAGAAGGATCTGTACATCAAATAGCAAAACCTCTTTCATATTGCATGTGTATATCATTACTTATAGTCATTAAAAATTATTGAAAATCACAGGTTTAATGTTCATTTTGATGAGTTTGTCCTTGACCTCTGGGCCCAGGAGTCGGACTTCACAGGAATATTTCTTGTGATGTCAAGTTTGTCCTAGACTAATAAACGAAAATCTTGTGATCATAGTGATCTGCTCAGCTTTTATTTGAATGAATGAATGAACGAACGAACGAACGACCGAACGAACAAACAAATGGCATGGCATGAATGAATAAATGTCTTTATTTATAGAGGGTGACCCAATAACCCAATGCTAAGCTCCCTTGGGGCCCTCTGTAAAGTCATACATATACAATGCAAAACATATATAACAAAACAAAAACAGCGATATTTCCTTTAAACTATTGTGCACACATACAAATATACATGCACACACACCATTGCATTTTCATAACAGAAGAGCAGGTAATGTGAATTTGATCTATGACGTAATTTAACTTCTGACAAAAGATGGTTGCTTAAAAAAGGTTGAACAAAGAATACCGGTAGTGAGGTGAACAAAGCTGGTCCTGTCTTAAAGAAGAGCGCTTCTGGTCTTGGGTTCTTTTTTAACATGGGACAGTTATGTAAGACATACTGTATCAAAACCTAATGCACTATCACATAAAGAACATAAAATGTATATATTGCAGTCCCAGCGATGTTTACAATAAATAAAATATTTTTTTCTTCAAATTAATGAATTTATTTCTACATACTAATGTTTGGGTCTGTGCTCATGTTTCTGTGTATACATTTTACTGTATAAAAATCAGACTGTTGTTTGTTGATGCTCAATATATGCTTTTACTACGGACAGTATCCCTTTCAACTTCATTCAGGTAATTGTTTGTTTCAGACTCTGGTCGCTCACAGCATACAGAAGAAGTACTCAAAATGGGAGGTAAGGAACAATATTTATACATCCTACTCAAATCATATAAAATATTGCCATTTAATGTTGTCAGTGATTGACTTTGCATCTTCTTGCAAGGTTTACTGTTTTTTATCAGCTATAAGTTTATGTTCCCCTCTACTAGTATTCATATTTATTCATATTTGGTGCTTTCCTTCTGGGCAATTCTATATGCATACTGTATTAATCAACAATGTATTAAAAGGTTTGTATATTTTGGAGGTGTAGATGTATTTTAATATGCACTTCAGGCAGAATAGAGTAATGGATTAATATGCAAATCATATGCAAATCATATGCAAATTGCAAATCATATGCTAATTACACCAATAGTTAACCATATCACGGTGGGGAATCAAGGGCACCATAACGTTATTGTTGTGCGTTAAAATTGTCACCGTGCATTTTCCGTTACGGTGCCCAGCGCAGAAATTGTCGTCAAAAGGTGAGTGTGAAATTGTTTTTTTGTTTTTATCAAGACGTTTTATGTCCAATTCCCCAAAATCGGGGATTGTCATTCTGGACAAATACGTCCAACCTTTATTTTGAAAGCAAAATAATTGAAAAATGCCAAAATCTAATCGTGTAGAGCGTTTGGACTTTGCAAGAGTTCATTGGTGATTTGTCAAAATCAGAATTTTGTGACCATTCTTCAACGATCTGCAGGTCTACGCTAATATTTGACCTTCATACAACTGTGTAATGGACAGACGGATGCTCTGGTACAAAAAACTGAATATTATATGCCATATAAAATGCTATAAACCCATTTTTTGAAATGTTGTGGTGCCCAGGTCGAGACTATGGTGCCCAGGTCGCGACATGCTGTCCAGTGCAAGTAACTTTAAAAGAAAAAAAAAAAGATCAAGGTATCAAGTACTGGTTTGGCTGTCCAGTTCGCCTTATAGTTATGTCCTATAGAGACTATTTGTTGGATAATTAATGGGAACATGAACAGAGTTCGAAACAAAAAGCAGAGATTGTGGAGGGATGGACTAATTGGATTATTTAGCAGTTTGAAGTTGAATTAAGTTTCCCCACAAACACATTTTAACACAGGTCAAGTCAATTCAAATATTTATTTAGTGGATACCAGTTTCTGTGTATATTTTATTAAATGTGACCGTTTTTTTCTTCTTTTAAAGTTACTTGCACTGGGCACCATGTCGCGACCTGGGCACCATAGTCTCGACCTGGGCACCACGACGTTTCAAAAAATGGGTTTATAGCATTTTATTTGGCATATAATATTCATTTTTTTGTACCAGAGCATCCGTCTGTCCATTACACAGTTGTATGAAGGTCAAATATTAGCGTAGACCTGCAGATTGTTGAAGAATGGTCACAAAATTCTGATTTTGACAACTTAACAATGAACTCTTGCAAAGTTCAAATGCTCTACACGATTAGATTTTGGCATTTTTCCAATTATTTTGCTTTCAAAATAAAGGTTGGACATATTTGTCTGGAATGACATTCCCCGATTTTGGGGAATTGGACATAAGGCCAAATAAAATTAATTCCCAGCTTATCATCCCCGCCCGCCCCGAATATTTTATGCCGCCCCGACAAATTTTATTTTTGTCCGAGAAAAAAAAATATTTAAAAAAAAAAAAAAAAATTGCACCCCCCGCCCCAATTTTTTCCAAAATGTGGATGATAAACTGGGAATTAATTTGATATGGCCTAAAACGTCTTGATAAAAAAAAAAAAAATTCACACTCGCCTTTTGACGACAATTTCTGCGCTGGGCACTGTAACGGAAAATGCACGGTGACAATTTTAACACATAACAATAGCGTTATGGTGCCCTTGATTCCCCACCGTGCATATGCTTTACACGATTAAACACAGACATTAAAGGGACACGTGGCAATTTTGTTTTTTTAAAAACATGGCGTCTCGTTAGTTTTTCTCTTAACTTGCATTTGTTTAATCATCAATATTAATTGTTAGAATAGTTCAAAGCAAATAGATTTTACATATTACTAACTTTTTATAATATTGCGCCAATAATATATTTAAAGAAATTGGTAAAATAATGAAGACAATTGAAATCTCATTTTTTTATTTAATGATATTCAAGCAGATTTAAAGTAAAAATGACGCAAGATAACTAAATCGAGGAGCAAAATTTTATTTTTATGTTTGAATAAAACTCAAGATTGCCATGTGTCCCTTTAACATATAGCGAAGGTATACTTAGGTAGTACTGGTAGATTCTTACTAGAACTGCCTGGCATTAAAGTTTAATAAAATAATTACAAAATAACTGATAGCCTAACTCTCGGAAAAATATATTTTGTGTTATTACCGTCAAATACTGTACATTTACATGGATTATAGATTACACGGATTGGAAGCAGCATAAACAATTTAGCCTTGTTTTATAAATTATATATTTAAAATTTTAATTTGAGATGGGCACGTTATTGAAAAAACAAAAATGAAGAAATTAGAGTTAATTTAGAGCATTTTACAAAATTGGAAATTTTTCAACATCTTTACCATTCGCTTAAAATATTTTCAAATTATTAAAAAACAAACAAAAAAAAAAAAAAAAACAGATTTAAATAAATAGATAATCATTTTCTGATTTAGGAACACTTACTTGCTCTAACATTGTAAACAAATGATCACCGAAGATTACATTTGCAGAATAAAAAGACAAACAGCAAGGCTGAGAATATTTCGCCTATTATTGTGTTATGGATAACCCGCTGCCAGTCCTTGTTGTTTATGCTCCATGATATTATTTCATATGTTTTAAATTCTATCATCACATTAATATAACTACAGCAATCAGGGGCATAGCTAGAAATGTTAAAGAAACTAACCCGCCAAATAACAGCAAAATTACACTACAAAACTTTTGATCAAAACTCTGTCCAGGTGTTCAGGTCATATATAATAATGTAAATGTGCCGATTAAAAGTACCGGTAAAGGTTTATTCACGGGTTCTAAAAATACCCGTGATTGAATATGCAAAAAATTAATTACGAGTTGGTAACTCATTAGGTCATCAGTAGGTTTAGAAATGTAGTTATATATACACGTCATCGGTAGGTTTAGAAATGTAGTTATATATACACGTCATCAGTAGGTTTAGAAATGTAGTTATATATACACGTCATCAGTAGGTTTAGAAATGTAGTTATATATACACGTCATCAGTAGGTTTAGAAATGTAGTTATATATACACGTCATCAGTAGGTTTAGAAATGTAGTTATATATGCACGTCATCAGTAGGTTTAGAAATGTAGTTATATATGCACGTCATCAGTAGGTTTAGAAATGTAGTTATATATACACGTCATCAGTAGGTTTAGAAATGTAGTTATATATACACGTCATCAGTAGGTTTAGAAATGTAGTTATATATACACGTCATCAGTAGGTTTAGAAATGTAGTTATATATACATGTCATCAGTAGGTTTAGAAATGTAGTTATATATGCACGTCATCAGTAGGTTTAGAAATGTAGTTATATATACACGTCATCAGTAGGTTTAAAAATGTAGTTATATATACACGTCATAAGTAGGTTTAGAAATGTAGATATATATATACTCGTAACCAGTAGGTTTAGAAATGTAGTTATATATACACGTCACCAGTAGGTTTAGAAATGTAGTTATATATACACGTCACCAGTAGGTTTAGAAAAGTAGTTGTTTATACACGTCATCCGTACGTTTAGTAACGGAGTTCATAGTTTGTAAAATTTGGCTGTTATTGACAGGATAGCTACCTTAAGGTTGTACACAAAAGTGTAATAATCGACAGCCTCGTAAACTCAATGGGAACTTGCTAGGGGTTTGAAGCACCCCGATTTCCCTTGTATATTCCATGTGAAGTCGAGCAATCTGATATGTCTCGATGCAGTTAACTATGTTTATGCATGAATTTGATTTCCAAATTCAAAAGATTGTATGCATATACGTACATGATAGCTATGCCCCTGAAAATGGTTATGGTTTATATTTTCACTCTCCATTTTTGCAGTTTTTATGCATGTATATTTACACTGTAAATGGGAGCACAGTAACAGTTTTTCCCTCCGATCAGTTATCAGCATAGTTCATTTTATGTTGTTATTCACAGCATCAAACTGTGGAAGTGAGTTTTGGGGATACTTGTTAATTTAAAATAGTAAAATTCTAATGTATTCTTTAGCAATAGTTAATTTATCAAGGAGTTTTAACTAATTTTAATATGCCATTTTTATTAGAAATAGGATTGGATGACCATTGTTCCTACAGTATTTCCATTTCATTTAAATGGCGTTTCTGGTGGGTGCCAACTGTTGTGTAATATTGACTGTAGCAATTCAAGAATTATGAAATGAATTTGTCAATAAATTAAATTGAACAAGGTACAGTCTAATTCAAAATGCCAGTGTTTTTTTTAAATTGTTGATTTTATATTTGGTCATAGACGGGTTGGCTACATATATGCTTTGGAAGAGAGGGTTCACCCAGGGCTGTTCCAGTAATGCCGTTCATGTTTGGGGTTTGGAGATTATATGTCATTGCTTCTGATGATCAGTGGTAGCAAAGAAATGTTACTTCTTTTGTAAATATGCATAAGAAATATGAATTTGTATATGAAGATTGTCTGGAAAAATTACAAAATCTCATCAAATCGTTCAGAACTTCAAAATTTTATTTTTCCACTCCTCCATCAGTGGAAAATACATAAATACTTCCAACTGTCAAAACATAAAAAAAATGTTTTTACGAAAATTTGTTTCTTTAAACACAAACGCCAACCCCTGTCACGTTTGGTTCCAGTATCACGTTGATGGATCATCAACACGTTTTTATTACAGTATAATCACCTTCTGAGGTGGTACAGAAGATTGCACTTATGTAGCAATTGGGCAGACTAGTAGCCCGAGGCTAGTAAAAATGCTGCTGATCTACCTAATGTTTGTATCTGGGTAGTCAGATGGGTTAGTTAAAAATGTGTTCAAATAAGAAATAAATTATAAATCGATAGGTTGTGTAGTGACATAAATATTTAACCTAAACTTTTAAAAACCTGATAAATGTACTTCCATAGTTAATAAATGCCTCATAATTATTGCCTCAGTAATCAAAATGAGTGCTTTCCGTATTTCGTTTTAGCAGTCTTGATCAAAATGCTTTTATGTGCTTGGATAGCCTTGCATACATAAGAAATATGAAGATACCTTCAAAATGCATTTCAAATTCATGAAAAGAAACAGAAACTCAAATTTAAATTGATTGTTCTGTTGAATACAATATTAGGCTAGTAAATTTTGAGCAGGTCTAGTGATTTTACCCAACTACTAGACCGGTTGTCTAATCTAAAAAAGTTAATTTCTAGCCCTGTAGATGGGTGCAATTTTAAAATAAAAATACATCTACAAGTGCACATGTTTTACTGGAAGAGCCCTAAGATATAATTTGAAGCAATTCTACTGGTGGAAACTCTGATTAACAACATTTTACTGTATTATAATTTGCTTTGCTTATCGTAACTTTGTACACACTGTTTACAGGTAACCGTGGACTTGGTGAGTAAGGAGTTTCCCTGGTTACCTATGGTTACCTATGGTAACCAGACTTGTTTACAATTTTATTGAGAATTTGAATTATGTACTAGAAGTCAAGGTTATTTGCTTGTGAATTTTCTCAACAGGTTAAGATGAGTGTTGGTTGCTATGTGTAAAGTAGATCATTGAGTGATTTTTTACTTGCATGAGGATGGCTTGTCAAAGTTTTGATGGTTTGTTACTTTTTAGCACAAAATACAGGGGCTGATGTGTATGTGTATTGGCAAAGTTGCCATACACCAAATTGCTATACACCTGGTTGCTATACATCTGGGTGGTTGCTATGCACCTCATTGCCATACATTTGGTTGCTATATCAATTAGCTATTAAAATTAACTTTACAGTTAAACTACATAACTCCTTGTCTAAATGCTTCTATTTGTTCATTGCATACCTGCTTGCTATACACGTGTTGATTGGTATATGCCTGAATGCTTTTTCTGTTTGCTGTTATTAAGGTACCTATACAGTCAAACACATAACCATTCACCTAAACCTCAATTGTTTCTGTACAGGTTGGTCGCTACACACCTGGTTGGTTGTTAAACACTAGGTTAGTTGCTATACACCTTAGTTGCTATGCACCTGGTTTGTTGCTATACACCAGGTTGGTTGCTAAAAACCAGATTTGTTGCTATACACCTTCTTAGTTGCTATGCATCTGGTTTGTTACTGTACATCTGGTTGGTTGCTATACACCTCTGGTTGGTTGCTATACACCAGATTGGTTGCTATACACCAGGTAGGTTGCTATGCACCTGGTCGTAATTATTTAAGACACGCATACATACAAACCCACATACCCTCTCTCGTACTTTCAGAATTGATCTTGCATGAGTGCTCATTTATTGTTGTATTTACTTGTTTAATGAATTCAGTATAAATAATTATATTTATCACATAACTTACAATGTGGGAGTGGAATAACACCATTCAATATTTTAGTTAATCCACTAGTGATATAACTACGCAAATGAGGGCCGAATTATCGTTCTGTATTTTCTGTTCAGCTCGGTGCGCATCAGAATTGTGTCGTCGATTTCCGTAACCAGTCGTAATACGGATTATGGAAATCGACGAGGTAATTCCGTTGTTCGGTTTTGTAGGGAGAAGTCCGAGTCAACAGACAACGTCATCTTACAGACATTGTCACATTTGACGTCGTCATATGACGACATTAAATATATAGAGGGTATTTGTTTGTTTTGAGTGAATATATGATTTATTTTCATCGAGAAGTGACAAAACATATTTTCACGAGTGAAAATATTTGACTTTTCTCACTTCGAGATGAATATTAATCCTATATTCACGACAAACCAACAAATACTCTATTTATTATACACCCACAACCTGGACATTTATGCAGAAAAAATATAATGCGCCAAAACAATGACGTCAATAACATCAACAGTTGCTTGACGTCATTTTGAGTGAAAATATATTATATTATAAATATATTATATATTATATTTCCACATGTGAAATATAAACAATGAAAATATAATGTTTTAATCATAAAATCCACCATTTCACTGGCAAGTATATAATAAAGGCAGCTACAAAAAGAAATCTTCCTTATGAGACTTTTTTGGAGTTATGTGATAAATAGAATCTAACATTCATGCAAATTTTAATATTGAATTTATTAAATATTGAATTTATTAAACTCATTAAATAAAATTTATTTGGGGCTCGGCACAGCCTTGCATCATATAATTTTATCGAACTCATTTATCAATTCAATATTAAACAGGCACTCATGTTCCTCTAATTATCGCATTACTTATAATCTCACATAATGTCAGAAAGTGCACCTTAACGTTACATGACATCATTGACGTTGGTTTACGGAAAGTATAAAACAGACCATAAGTTACCTGATAAATGAATAATATTTGAGTATAATTTATAGCATGCGATGATAAAAGAATGTTAATAAACATGTAAGAGATTTGGCATGTGAAGACAAAACAAATTTAACCAGTTATACTGCGTGAGGTCAACATGACATTGTATGTATGGACAATAAATTGTATTCAAATACACTTGCCATATTAAACTAACAAGTAGAGAAAGCGGCTTAGCGATATTTCACTTATGATGTATGATGTGGTGGGTCAGCCATATGTCTCTTAGACAGGTCAAGGTTACATCACTTTTGGTTGGTGGTGTGACGGGACAGCGATACATCACTTAGACAGGTCAGCCATACATCACTTAGACGTGACGTGTCAGCCATGCATCACTTAGACAGGTCAGCCATACATCACTTAGACCGGTCAGCCATACATCACTTAGACCGGTCAGCCATACATCACTTAGACGTGACGGGTCAGCCATGCATCACTTAGACCGGTCAGCCATACATCACTTAGACACGACGGGTCAGCCATGCATCATTTATGATGTATGGTGTGACGAGTCAGCCATACGTCACTTAGATGGGTCAGCCATCGTATGGTGTATGATGTGATGTCACTTAGACGGGTCATGGATAATCACTTTTGATGGTGTGATGGGACAGCGATACGTCACTTAGACAGGTCAGCCATACATTACTTAGACCGGTCATCATATGGTGTTTGGTGTGACGGGTCAGCCTACGTCACTTATTGTGGATGGTGTGACAGCTCAGCCATATGTCACTAAAACGGGTTAGCTATACGTCACTTATTGTGGATGGTGTGACAGGTCAGCCATAAGTCATTTATGATATATGGTGTGACTGGTCAGTCATGCGTTACTTGATGGTGAATGGCCTGATGGGTCAGCCATACGTCACTTGATTGTAAATGGTGTGATGGTTCAGCCATATGTCACTTACGGTGAATGACATCACTTATGGTGAATAGTGTGAAGGGTCAGCCACACGTCAGACGAGTCAGCTGTACGTCACATGATGTATGGTGTGACGGGTCAGCCTTACATCACTTAGACGGGTCAGCTATTCGTCACGTGATGTATTGTGTGACAGGCGCTACCTTTAGGGGAATTACAGTAGTTACAATGCATGTCAGTTGTGTTGTCTAAGATATGTGCTGCTTCCTCATCTGTTTGCTTCTAATAATCTACCACTGCATGGTCATGATATAAAACAAGTTGTAGACCCCGCTATGTATTTTAAGAGCAGAATATAGTAGTGTTATTCCAGTTTGTAAGTATGTCCGTACTTTTTTCTATGTTAAAACTACCATTATTTGTCTACATTCAAGAAACGTCCCTCATTTGGACTGTTTGGCCAGAATAACATAAAACTTGCTCAAGGAGCTTCTTTAGGCACCAGTGATTTCATTCACCACAGTTATGTAAGTGCTAGCAATATCCAGAAATTATTTTAGAAAGTAGTACCAGTATGTTTTTTGCATTTTGTTGAATTTTATTTTTTGGCCAGTTTCTGACTTGGGTAATTGTTATCCGGTCTTCTCCAAACTTGTTTATATTGTATATGGGTACAATGTCTCGGTCCTGTTTGATAGTCGGCTCCATTACTTCAGTTATCCCAAGGTTATTCCCCATGGAATAGTAAAAATTTACGAAATTAATGTCCCAGAGACAATTAATATGTGAAGCAGTAGTGAGGGCATGCAGGTCCTGTGGCCACATTTCTAGTTCTGTTATTGTGAATATTCACAATTTTTAAAATATTGGCTACTACTTTTCAACCCTTAGCTCCAAACGAGACAGTATTTAAGGGAAATATTTTCTTGGTTAGCATTTTTTCTGTGTTTTGTTTGTTATAATTTCTTCTGTATACTTGTTATGTGCTGGTTGTGATTGACCAATATATCGTGGTTTGTACACAGGAGATAAAGAAGGAAGAAGGAGAGTTGTCCATGATGGACCACATTATGGTAACGTTTATGATGTGATGTTTTGTTGTTCCAGTGTTATCCCCATGCTTACGTGATTCAGTGGACAACACGGCCAATTATACGTCTCTTTAAAACATTGCATATTAGACGTTTCTACCTTCGATTTATTCAAGGTGCAATTTTTGTAGTTTTTACTGCAGTTAGTTCAATCGCTGGAAGAATTCTAAATTATTGTATACCTTCATATTTTCCATTCATTTTCATTTGAGAAAAATGTGCAATATTCCACCATATTGGATGCTTTGATTATGCATGCAGGTAAATGACAACGGTATGTTCACATGCAAATGGTATCCGTTGCAACTGCAATAGTAAAAAAAATAAAAATAAAATAGAAAAAAGACCTCTTGGATTGACATTATTTCCCCACTTTCTGCATTTTTTTTAAGAAATGTTTGATTTAAAGCTAACTGATGATCAGATTTAATCTTCTGAGACATTGCTTGACGTCGTCATTCATGTTTTTAAGCGTGTCATAATTTATTTGAAAATTTATTTGATAATTTCATGCAAATTAAATATGGCGCAAAAATTAAAATTAAAATCAGAATGTGAAATCAATCCGTTGTTATAGAAAATACCAACATGTTATAATGAAATTTTAATCTAACAATTTGTATGGATCAAAAACAATAATGAAGGTATACAATAAAAAGGTTGCTGAAATGTATGGAAAAAATATATTTTGGAGTCGTTGCTAGGGTTCAGGACCACTTCCAATTTGAGGTCCTCTTCCAAAATAGCTAGCCCCAAGTTTCTCTCCAAATTGATGAGGCTTTACTAAAAAACATTTGACATAGCAGAAATATCTCTCTATATCTGAACATGTTTTCTTGAAAGCAAAGGGATATTTGTTGTTGTTTTGAATTTGTTAATTTTAAATTTGCATATTTTTTTTTAAATGAAAAGCTAAGATGTATGTTGGGATCTTCGTGCACGAACACTATTTTTAGCAAAAAGTGCATGTCCATCATATTTTCATTTGACATGTGTTTTTTATTAAGTTTAAATTTAAATTTATTAAGATGCAGTGATATCTAGAACCTTCTTTTATTGCATGGCTACCCATTTTATATTTTAAACTTCACAATGTCTGATGCAAGACGTTCTGTCATTTTGTCTGAATGAGCCATATGTAAAGAGCTGGTGACAATGCTCATGACAGTGCTCGTGACAATGCTCATGACAGTGCTCATAACAGTGCTCGTGACAGTGCTTGTGATAATGCTCGTGACAGTACTCGTGATAATGCTTGTGTCAGTGCTCATGACAATGCTCGTGACAGTGCTCGTGACAATGCTCGTGACAGTGCTTGTGACAGTGCTCATGATAATGCTCATGGCAGTGCAGTGCTTGTGACAGTGCTCGTGACAGTGCTCGTGACAGTGCTCATGGCAGTGCAGTGCTTGTGACAGTGCTCGTGACAGTGCTCATGATAATGCTCATGGCAGTGCAGTGCTTGTGACAGTGCTCGTGACAGTGCTCATGATAATGCTCATGGCAGTGCTTGTGACAGTGCTCATGATAATGCTCGTGACAGTGCTCGTGATAATGCTCGTGACAGTGCCCGTGACAGTGCTCGTGACAATTCAAGTTGTGTGTCTTGGTCATTTTCTTAAAAACTGTAGGCTTTAAACGTTGGCCTTAGTTGCATCTTGTCTAGTACAACTCAATGTGACATAGAAGTAGCTGGTGTGAACTATGCCTACCAGTTGTGATGGGTCACTCCAAATACATTCAGGTTGTTGATTCCTCCAAATACATGCAGGTTGCTGATTCCTCCAAATACATGCAGGTTGCTGATTCCTCCAAATACATGCAGGTTGCTGATTCCTCCAAATACATGCAGGTTGTTGATTCCTCCAAATACATGCGGGTTGCTGATTCCTCCAAATACATGCAGGTTGCCAATTCCTCCAAATACATGCAGGTTGCCAATTCCTCCAAATACATGCAGGTTGCCAATTCCTCCAAATACATGCAGGTTGGTGATTCCTCCAAATACATGCAGGTTGTTGATTCCTCCAAATACATGCAGGTTGTTGATTCCTCCAAATACATGCAGGTTGTTGATTCCTCCAAATACATGCAGGTTGTTGATTCCTCCAAATACATGCAGGTTGCCAATTCCTCCAAATACATGCAGGTTGCCAATTCCTCCAAATACATGCAGGTTGTTGATTCCTCCAAATACATGCAGGTTGCTGATTCCTCCAAATACATGCAGGTTGCCAATTCCTCCAAATACATGCAGGTTGCCAATTCCTCCAAATACATGCAGGTTGTTGATTCCTCCAAATACATGCAGGTTGCCGATTCCTCCAAATACATGCAGGTTGCCAATTCCTCCAAATACATGCAGTTTGCCAATTCCTCCAAATACATGCAGGTTGGTGATTCCTCCAAATACATGCAGGTTGTTGATTCCTCCATATACATGCAGGTTGTTGATTCCTCCAAATACATGCAGGTTGCTGATTCCTCCAAATACATGCAGGTTGTTGATTCCTCCAAATACATGCAGGTTGTTGATTCCTCCAAATACATGCAGGTTGCTGATTCCTCCAAATACATGCAGGTTGCTGATTCCTCCAAATACATGCAGGTTGTTGATTCCTCCAAATACATGCAGGTTGTTGATTCCTCCAAATACATGCAGGTTGCTGATTCCTCCAAATACATGCAGGTTGTTGATTCCTCCAAATACATGCAGGTTGCTGATTCCTCCAAATACATGCAGGTTGTTGATTCCTCCAAATACATGCAGGTTGCCAATTCCTCCAAATACATGCATGTTGTTGATTCCTCCAAATACATGCAGGTTGTTGATTCCTCCAAATACATGCAGGTTGTTGATTCCTCCAAATACATGCAGGTTGTTGATTCCTCCAAATACATGCAGGTTGTTGATTCCTCCAAATACATGCAGGTTGCTGATTCCTCCAAATACATGCAGGTTGCCAATTCCTCCAAATACATGCAGGTTGCCAATTCCTCCAAATACATGCAGGTTGTTGATTCCTCCAAATACATGCAGGTTGCCAATTCCTCCAAATACATGCAGGTTGCCAATTCCTCCAAATACATGCAGGTTGCCAATTCCTCCAAATACATGCAGGTTGGTGATTCCTCCAAATACATGCAGGTTGTTGATTCCTCCATATACATGCAGGTTGTTGATTCCTCCAAATACATGCAGGTTGCTGATTCCTCCAAATACATGCAGGTTGTTGATTCCTCCAAATACATGCAGGTTGTTGATTCCTCCAAATACATGCAGGTTGCTGATTCCTCCAAATACATGCAGGTTGCTGATTCCTCCAAATACATGCAGGTTGTTGATTCCTCCAAATACATGCAGGTTGATGATTCCTCCAAATACATGCAGGTTGCTGATTCCTCCAAATACATGCAGGTTGTTGATTCCTCCAAATACATGCAGGTTGCTGATTCCTCCAAATACATGCAGGTTGTTGATTCCTCCAAATACATGCAGGTTGCCAATTCCTCCAAATACATGCAGGTTGTTGATTCCTCCAAATACATGCAGGTTGTTGATTCCTCCAAATACATGCAGGTTGTTGATTCCTCCAAATACATGCAGGTTGTTGATTCCTCCAAATACATGCAGGTTGCTGATTCCTCCAAATACATACAGGATGTTGATTCCTCCAAATACATGCATGTTGCCAATTCCTCCAAATACATGCAGGTTGCTGATTCCTCCAAATACATGCAGGTTGCTGATTCCTCCAAATACATGCAGGTTGTTGATTCCTCCAAATACATGCAGGTTGTTGATTCCTCTAAATACATGCAGGTTGTTGATTCCTCCAAATACATGCAGATTGTTGATTCCTCCAAATACATGCAGGTTGCTGATTCCTCCAAATACATGCAGGTTGCTGATTCCTCCAAATACATGCAGGTTGCTGATTCCTCCAAATACATGCAGGTTGTTGATTCCTCCAAATGCATGCAGGTTGTTGATTCCTCCAAATACATGCAGGTTGCTGATTCCTCCAAATACATGCAGGTTGCTGATTCTTCCAAATACATGCAGGTTGCTGATTCCTCCAAATACATACAGGATGTTGATTCCTCCAAATACATGCATGTTGCCAATTCCTCCAAATACATGCAGGTTGCTGATTCCTCCAAATACATGCATGTTGTTGATTCCTCCAAATACATGCAGGTTGGTGATTCCTCCAAATACATGCAGGTTGTTGATTCCTCCAAATGCATGCAGGTTGTTGATTCCTCCAAATACATGCAGGTTGCTGATTCCTCCAAATACATGCAGGTTGCTGATTCCTCCAAATACATGCAGGTTGCTGATTCCTCCATATACATGCAGAAGAGTGGCTAAATGTTGCTGATGGCTCAGCATGAGTTGCAGCCATTTAGAAGCCTGTCATGTGTGTCAAAGCACAGTGTAGATGAGACATTTAATTCTGCAGATTTCTTGTACTTAGTTTGAACACCTCATTAAATGTATTCAGTAATACTAAGTTTGTTTCAGTTAAGAGTCCCTGCTAGTGATATATGTCATGGCCAAGATTCAGCGGTAAGCCTCAGTCGAGATGCACACTTTTCTTGCCCTATTTGTTAGTGTGTTTCTGTGACATATATTGGTAGTGTGTTTCTGTGACATTTATTGTCATAGTGTGTTTCTGTGACACTATATGGGTAGTGTATTTCTGTGACATATATTGGTAGTGTGTTTCTGTGACATTTATTGTCATAGTGTGTTTCTGTGACACTATATGGGTAGTGTATTTCTGTGACATATATTGGTAGTGTGTTTTGGTGACAGATAGTGTGTTTCTGTGACATTTATTGTCATAGTGTGTTTCTGTGACACTATATGGGTAGTGTATTTCTGTGACATATATTGGTAGTGTGTTTTGGTGACATATATTGGTATTGTGTTTCTGTGACATATATTTGTCGAGCGTTTCTGTGACGTATATTGGTATAGTCAGAATTTTTAGACATCATACAGAAGTTATTTCACTATTAATCTTGAAGTTCATCATTGAGATGTTTTCTTATATTCATTCACTAGCTGTTCGCATTTTGACAAAAAATAAAAAACAAAACTCAAAAGAAATGAAAAGAAATGTGAAATATACAAAATGTGAAGTCTTAGCAGTGCGTGACTATGACATATCTTTGTAAGTGTCCAGATAAGCTTTCAGCAAAGTGCATGTTGTATGCATGAAAGAAATTACATCATGCATTTACATCATTTACAAATGCATATCTCAAAAACAAGTTTTGAACAAAGCATGAATGTAAAAGTTTTGCTCTTAGTCATAACCATAAAAAATACTGAGGATTTCCTCTACCCCTTATATATAAATTAATTCAACATTGCTGTCTGTCTTTTTTAAATGGCATTAATTTGTGTAAAACAACCTTTTTTTAATTGCTGGAGGCACTTGATCTTTCAGTACCTCAGACATCAGTAAGCGTCTAATGTGTATGACTTGGCACACTCCATTTGTCTAAGCTATTGAAGTGTGTACGCGTGAATTTACTTCACAATTTTTATTGGCTATTATACATTATTACGCATTATATTTGTTTTTAATGCGTATTTGGTGAAAAAATATACGTAATTACGCAAATACGCGTCTTACCTGGAGCACTGAGTGTGTATCTATGACGTGTGTGTTATGATAGTATGTATTATTTGCTTCATTAAGACAGATGGGCTTCTAAGTGACAATTCTGCTGGGGTAAGGTATCCACTATTGCTTTCAAATCATATTAACACTGGACACATTTTCAGTAGATTGCATATTTTGATAAAACCATGTGCGGATTTTATGAATAACTGAAAAAGCATTAGACATGTTCACACAATCACCAACTAATCTTCGCTTGCTGTAAATGTTGAGAGTCTCTCGCGATTTGAAGCAAAATGCAAAATATATGTTTATAAACATATTTAAACTTAAACTTGATGTTCAATGAGCCGATAATAAATTTCCATTTCCTTATTCTAAAGAGGTAACTGGATCGGAAGTGTTCAATTTGCGGGGATTACTGTCATAATAATAATGTTTTCTGAAGGGTCTGACATTTTGTTTCATGGTGATATCTTATCTTACTGATCTACTGACAATTCTATACACTTAATAATGTAAATAGTGTCAGGCAATCCACAATGGATGTGGCATTATTTTCATTATCCACTGACAGTCTACAACTATGAGCATATTTACGCTATATTTGAAATCAGCTGTTGCAAAAACAGTTACTTTACCAATGTTATTCACAAAGATACACAAAAAGAAACTGGAAGTAAAAACCGCTCAACAATTTGAATTCAAACAGAAAGAACCATACCCATAAACTTCCATGTCTAGCAAAAAAACAGTCGCTTCAAACTTGTACAGTCCTAGTATTTACGCGTAACCTGGTAGCAAGCAGTAATAATGTTATAAAATTTTCCCTCTGTCAATCGCATTGAGGTTTGTCGTTATACAAAATAATGCTAGAGTGCTAGTGCTTTGTTTTCAGCCTATTTATAGGTCGCACGTCCATCAGACTGTGTATATGCGCTATTTATAGGTTGCAATTTTTTTTCATTCTATCAGAATTTACAAAGTGAATTATTAAGCCAAAAATAAATCTTCCAGATTGTAAATTCCAAAATAAATTCACTTGAACTTCAACTAGTATTCGATAATAAAGGAGATCAGCCATTGTTAATAATGATCCCTGAAGTTCTGGCACCTAAGGCATTGCTCGTTATTACTTCAGGCTGCCAAATGTAAACTGAAATTAATTACAGTCCTGTGATGTTCTCCAACTAGCCAAAACTTTTTAGAAAAGTACAGTTTAAATAAGTAAACCTTTGCCTCTCACCACTGCGGGTTCGAATCCCAAGAGGAGCTCGACTTGTAAGTGAGGAAGTGTCGATTCTTACGGATGTGGAGGTGTACAGTACTGGTTTTGCCCAAGAAAAGTGGGTGGTCTGCCTCCACCACCAAAAAATCGACCGTCATATATGACCTTACATGTGTTGAAAATGACGTAAAACACCATACAAAACAAAATTAAATTAAGTATTCTTATCACTCACTCCAAAAAGTTCAAGTAATAGTCAGGATTCTAACAAATACCTGTGCGTTTATTATAGAAAATAATTTATTTTCAATTATTAAATCAGTTTACGGTATTGGCCATCATTCAAAATAAAGTGAATTTTTAAAGAAGATTGGAGCTACAGTTGCAGTTTCATATAGCAGTATTTTAATTTTAGTTTCTAATGCTGTATTTCCAACCTGTTACCAAGAATTATCTTCTGTAGAACTTAAAATGTTGTAATAGTTCAGCTTTTAACATTTGAAAGGACAGTGGAATATTTATTACCCAAATGCTTTTTAGCCACCCACTGTCACTTTGTTCCCTTCTGTTTCTATCTCCTAACTTTTCTCACTAAACTTCAGTTTGAATTGTCCCACCCTTTGTTTTACCCCATTATCCCCTGACTTCCTCTTACAACACACCCTCTGTTTAACCCAAATGTTGACGTAGTTATATTGCAAGATATAATTATTTTTACTACTAAAATGATTTTGATTAGTTATTTAAATTTTTCTGCTTTTAAAACTTAATTAACCTTCAAGGACAGTTTATCATATATTGGTAAATTCTATGCATTTAATCAGTGATTTGGATGTGTAATGTTTTCTTTTTTTACTCTTATACCTGCTTCCTTTTCATTTAGACATTTACAGCTCATACCAAAATTGCTTTTTGTTTTGTCTTATACCATATTCTTAAATATCTCAAGTTACATACTTATCACAAAGAAAGATACAGTAAAAAAGAAGGTTTCTACAAGACTTAGGGGAAAAAAAATCTCTTAGACACATAGAGAATATTCTGTCAATACCTGTTATGATCAAATTTATTAGGGGAGGCTTAAATAGAAAACAAATAACAGCAAGGCTCTGTCGAGCTCTGCAGTTTCATGTCAAACCCAATAACTTGGTAGTAAAAGGCGACAGAGTATTTTTTTTATCATGTAGATCCACATTACAAGTCTTATTTCAAAATGTTAAGCTTAAGGTGGATGCTGCCATATTGTTTTTTCCTTCATGATGTTGAATTGGTCAGATACCGTTACTTAATATAAATGCTGACGAATAACTCCTTGCTTTTGCTTCATTAGTCAGTCCCAAATAAAGCATAAATTATTAGGTCGTCCCCTTTATCAGGCAGAAAAGTGCATATCTGCCTGATACACATGAATATGTTCGGCATAAACAGTACCAGCTTAAAAAAAAAGACATGAGCTCCTCGTACAAAAATGCCATGAGCTCAGTTGAATGGGAGGGAGCTGCAAATGACAGACATGAGCTGTGATATATAATGTGTGTACATTGTCAACTGCAGAATCCTGTAAAAGCTCTGAGTGCAAATCTGTGGAACACGATAAAGACCGGGACTCATACACTCCTTGGCCCCTTCCGGCAGGACAGAACGTTGATGCCGAAGATCAAGAAGGAGCCGACCCTTGTGTATACCCGAGATAGAGAATATCTGTAAGTTAGGTGTTGGTTGCATGCATGTGATTTAATCAGAGATAATGTTGATTTGAAGTCTCTGTCCTGCCATCAACAGGCAGACTTTACAACAGATGTAAACCATTTCTAAACCTACTGATGACGTGGTATATAATTATATAACTTAAATATTTAAAAAATCTAAACTCTTATTTTGAGAATCCAAACTCTATAGACACAATATAAATGGCCAAACTCCAGAACTGGAGCATCAAATTAATAGCAACTCATAATTACTTTTTCGCATATCAGTCAAGAACCCGTGAATAAACCTATACTTTTAAATGGCACATAATTATCATTATATAACTTGTACACCTGGATAGAGTTTGGATAAACGGTTTTATAGTGTTAATTTTGCCATTATTTGACAGGTTAGTTAGTTTCTTTAAGGTATTTTGAGATACATGTATATGGATATTTTTAAATTTTACTAATTAAACCAGATTTTCCTTAAAGGGACACATTGCAATCTTGAGTTTTATTCAAACATTAAAATGTGCTCCTCGATTTAGTTATCCTACGCCATTTTGACTTTAAAACTGCTTGCATATAATTAAATAAAAAAATGAGATTTCAGTTTTCTTCACTATTTTACCAAATTTTTAAATATATTATTGATGCAATATTATAAAAAGTTTGTTAATATGTAAAAATAATTTAACAATTAATATTAATGATTGAACAAAATTTAATGCAAGTTAAGAGAAAAACTAACGTGACGCTGTGAGTTTTTAAGAAATCAAGATTGCCGTGTGTCCCTTTAAAAGGAGTACATCAGGATTGGTATTTTTTTTAGGATTGTTCAAATACTGTACATTGTTTTTTTATTACATTGATACAAATTAACTAAATGAGCCATAAACCGCAGAAATAAAATTACACTGAACATAAAAGACCCGAAGAAGGTATTTCCTAACTATGGTTACGCATCAGGGTTAGCTAGTTTTAGGAGTTGGCGGTAAAAGAAATTGCAATGTATTTCAGTGGGAGGTCATATATAGATATCGCCGAGGTGCTTCACGTGACAGCTATTTATAACTTAGGATTCCTCTATGGCCTGATAAGGCTTGATTTAATTTATAATTATTAATTATCGTGCTGTATCATAGTATCGAAACTATTAAAGTTCCATCTATATCTTTGAGCCATTTCATGTTTTAAATTGATAAATTCATAGGTTTTATTTTAACAAAAAAATTGCCTCAGAGACTGATGTACTCCCTTTAAAGATACATTAGCCGTAACGTTTAGCTATAAATCACAAAATAATTACATTGATAAACATTACACAACTACCAGTATTGAATATTTACTAAATAGAAACAAGACGTTTTGACGAAATTCATAAGTGTTTTAAAAAAACCACCGCTGCATTGAACTATGCCCACACTAAAATTACACTCGCAGGTAATAGTAGATGAGCGCATAAGCAATTGAGCTACTCTGGACATTTAGGTAAAATAAGACATAATATGATCAAAACCCAATGCGCTAATGGATGTCACGTGAGCAACACGAATGTAAATATTGTAGTCCAATCGATGTTTGCAAAACAATAAATAAAACCTTTTTTATGCCCCCACCACCTAACTGTTTTCAGTGGGGGCATCAGTGTCCCATGGACACATTTCTAGTTTTTCCAAATTTCCAAATTATTACTACAGACCTATTTGGGTCTATGCTCATGTTTCCATGTATACATGTCACTGAATAAAAACCAGTTATTTGCTTATGCTCTATATGTGCTTTACCTATAGACAGTGCCCATTTAAACATTTCCTTTAATGTTACAATTGCTAAATTTAGACTGTTTTTTTACTCCAACAGTTTTGATGTACCTAAGAATAAGGAGTTGTTCTTCACCCATTCCGACAGATCGAGGATTGTGGACTTCATCCTTCGGAGGAAGGCCTTCGGAGATGACAAATCTCAAGCTTACTCGTTTGGTGAGTTGACATTCGTGCAAAATGCTTCCTTGGCCGGGATAGTAAAGATTCTGTGTCTAAAACTTTCTTGCTCCACTGCTGCGGGTATGAGTCCCACTGGGAGCTTACGGATGGCGGAATGTATACAGCACTGTTACTACTCAGGAATAACGGGGTGGTCAGACTCTTCCACGAAAAAATCGACCGTCATATAATTATGGCCTAACTTGTGCTAAAAATGGCGTATAAACACAATTCGAATAAACAAATGACATTCATGCAAGAAAGTTTTGTTTGTTTGTATGGTGTTTTACGTAATTTTCAACACATGTAAGGTTATATATGACGGTCGATTTTTTGTGGTGAAGGCAGACCACTCATGCAGGGAAGTAGATAACTGCTTGATTAATATATTTCTTGTGGCGGCAATTTATTATAGAGTACCTCCTTTCATATACCTTAAGATTAAATTGTAGAAACTTTTTACCGTATAATCCCTAATAAATACCCCCAGGGGGAAAGGGTTTGGGCATGTGGGTGGGTGGGATGGGTTGTTTATTTGAGACCAAAACCACATAATTTAACTTTAAAATCAGATATTATTTAATGATTTTCTTTATCAAAAAAAAACAAAAGTCTGCATGTCAATCAATTAATGCATCGGATTTTAAGTTTTATAGTGATTTTGAAACAGATTAACTCGCATCTTTTTGTTTTAAAAAAGTATTTCTGAAAAAAGGGTGGGAGGCGATTATTAGGGGATGGGCGTTTATTAGGGATTATACGGTATGCTGCATCAAATGGTGAGGGGGCATCTAGCGTTAGCCAGCCTGTCTGTTCGTCCCGAAAAGTTTATATGTTACACTTCTCTCACAGTTTTCCATTGTATGTTTAGAAATTGTACAGGATGGATCATTATGATGTAACAGTGTGCATATTGATCCAGTGTGAAATTCGAATCTGTATTACTGTTGCATGATTTACATAGACTTATATCAGGGCTTCCACTAAGGTTCAAATTTAGGAAGTTCGAACTTCCTGTATATCAAATTTGGAAGTTCATGGGGAAAATTTAGGAAGTTCCAGTGTTTGGGCATGGCATTCATAGTCTTTGAGTCAGTGATTCCACATGGTAGTGAGGTTAACAACACATCTAAACTGTTAAAAAGAAAAAAAGGATAATTATAATCATCTATATGTTTATAAATGACATATTTGATGACCTCATTATATAAACGGTTTCAAACTAAAAAATACTTAATTTCCCTTTGCGTGCCATACCCCACCCACAAGTTTTATACAGTAAATTACATTTTGCAAACAGTTTTCAATTTATCAGTCCAGGAAAGCTTTTAAATTGGCATACATTAATGAAAGGTATGTAAAACTGTCAAGTGTAGGAATAAATGTAACAGATTCTTTAATTTATTATCAAAGCAATCGATTGTTTTTGCCAGTGATAATTTCACTTCCGTGTTTAGTCTCCATTTGCGAAGAGTTCTCTCCCCTAGGTTAGAGATTATTAAATATTGTTTGTCGTACTTCGTTTCTATTTGTAACTTTGATAAATACATAGAAAAATGACACAAAGATGTAAAAGAAATAGCCTTAAAAGTATAATCTGTTTGTGTAAGGAGTTTCAACTTTGTGGTTAATAAATATAAATTAAGCAATTTGGCATTCATTTTGTGAAATGCGCGGCTAGGCCAATTATCTAATTAACACGCTCTCCTCTACCAGCCATGCGTGTGATCCTTGATAAAAACTGGACAAAACCGGATTTACCTGTCAATTACAGGCTCCACTGAGTTTTAATTGCTTTACAACTTGTTACGTCGGCAGTCTCAAATGAAAATAGATTACATGGGCGGGGCTTTAATCGGTAATTTACAGATTATGGGATGTCCGTAGTAAACGATCGCGGAGTACTTTGAAGTTTTTGGAAGTACACTGTACGCCTTTGATGTTAATTTTCGCCGTACAACTACGATTTTTGGACGTAATTTACGGCCGTACGCCCATTAACGGAAGCCCTGTTATATAAATAAAAACTTCTAAGTCTTCTTCCCTAAAATCACAAGGCACAGAGCTCTGATATATTGCATGTATTATAAGCTTATGATCCTTTACCAAGTTTGTTCAAATGATGACCCTAAGGTCAAACTTGGCCCCGTCCCTGGGGTCACAGTTTAATCTTTAAAGAAAATGACTTCTCTAAATCTACAGTTTAGAGATAAACTGTTTAAATACAGCCATGATACAACTCAACAAAATCATTTAGGCCTTAAATATTAAATTGATTTAAATACAGCCATGATACGACTCAACAAAATCATTTAGGCCTTAAATATTAAATTGATTTAAATACAGCCATGATACGACTCAACAAAATCATTTAGGTCTTAAGTATTAAATTGATTTAAATACAGCCATGATACGCCTCAACAAAATCATTTAGGCCTTAAATATTAAATTGATTTAAATACAGCCATGATACGACCATTGATTTATATGTACACTGGATTTGAAACATGTCGTAAATCCAATTTATCCGCCGAATAATAATTTATCCATGAATACTTGCGCGTACAGGTAAGGTATTATGGCGCATGCGCATTTCGCTAAGTTACGCACCGTCTTACGAATTGATCAAATGTAAGAAAACCTAGTATACATATCGTTGTTAATTTATTTGTTTTGGGAAAAGTATTTACGATAGCCGGCTATTTCAAAGACGAGTTGAAAGATAATTCTTTATTCTATAAAGTGGTGTTGGTTTTAGCTTTACTAAAAACGAACTAAATAACAAAAATTACGTTCATTTGACCGTATTTGAAACTGAGACAGTGACGTGACTCGACAAATTTAAAAAATATATATTTACATATCGTTGCTGATTTGTTTATTTTGGGAAGAGTATTTAAGGTAGCTGGCTAATTCAAATACGAGCTGAAAGATAATTCTTTATTCTATGCAGTGATGTCTGTTTAAGCTTTACTAAAAACGAACTAAATAAGGACAATTACGTTCGTTTGATCGTATGTGAAACTGCGACAGTGACGTGACTCGACAAATTAAATATATATATATATATCGTTGCTGTATTATTTCTTCTTGGAAAAGTATTTAAACTAGCTGGCTAAATCAAATACAAGCTGAGAGATTATTCTTCATTCTATAAAGTGACTTCTGTTTTAACTTTAATAAACAAAATAAATAATATGACCGTAGGTGAAACTGCGACAATGATCATGTGACTCTGCAAATTGTAAATATACATGCATAATGATACATGTAAGTACATAAGTTCGCTGGCTCATTAGGTAATTCGACTTGATTTTGGCTTCAGTTGCCTTGTTTAATTAAACGATGATGGATTTAATGGTCTATTGTTCCAAAGGCGCCGTTCCATATTGCACATCTGGCGCCTTCTAATAAACACCGTTCGATACCAAATATACAGTGTGGTCGACGTGTCTGTTTTTATTACACCCTTCCACCCCTAAGTCAGAGGTGTCATACCGAATATACAAGGTGGTCGTGCGCGATATTTCGGCATATTGTCCCCTTAGAAGGGCGATAACAGATGTAATTCAAAGGGGGTTGTTTTGTGTTCCAAATAACAGGATGTTGGTGATCGATATAATATTTCTGTTTTATTGCACGCAAGTACCCCAAAAGTCAAACGTGTCATATCGAATACACAGGTATCGCATCGTAATACTATTTTTTAACCAACTTAAACAGCAAAATTTGAGACGAAAACAAAGGCTATACATAAATCCAAAGCCGTCATTCAGATCTATACGATAATGGCAATACAAAGGAAAAATTATTTTGAATATCGAACCATAAATAAAACAGGAGTTACACATAGAACGTTTATACATTTATGAAAAATGATGGCGATTTCATTGATGAATTTTCAACCAAATTCAACTGCATAATTTGCGAACAAAACAAAGGCTATACAGAAATCCAAGACAGGCAACCAACGCTACACAATAATGGCGTTACGAAGGAATAATTACTTTGAATATCGTAACGTAAATGAAAGAGAAGATATATTTTCCAAAATGTACATTCTCCATTTCATGCCGCAAATGGCGAAAACTGTAGAAAAAAGAAAATCAACACGTCTATCGAGCGTATTTTCGCCGTTAAAACCCAAGTTATAGTATGATTTCCATAATTTCTTTCAATAAATTAAAAGCAATACATCAGATTTAAATAACTTACTTCTATATTTGAAATAGATCGTCAAGTAGTATGTTAATAACTCAGGTTTATGTCAACATCAACTCATTTCAGGATAATCGATCGCGTCAAAAATGGCCCCCGCGCACCTGTTAACCCTGGCAGGTACCCTGTTGTTTACCGCAGAATAATCAGGGTACCAGCTTATTGACCATTCTGCGAATAAATCGGGAATTAACAAGGGCGAATAGGGAGTTTCAAATCCAGTGTACATATAAATCCATGATAAGACTCAACAAAATCATTTAGGCCTTAAATATTAAATTGATTTAAATACAGCCATGATACGACTCAACCAAATCATTTAGGCCTTAAATATTAAATTGATTTAAATACAGCCATGATACGACTCAACCAAATCATTTAGGCCTTAAATATTAAATTGATTTAAATACAGCCATGATACGACTCAACAAAATCATTTAGGCCTTAAATATTAAATTGATTTAAATACAGCCATGATACGACTGAAAGATTTTTAAAAGTGATATTACACATCATACATTTGCACAAGCTTATCTGACAATTTTGACAGTGATCAAATGAATTTCAATTGATCAACCGAAAAAAAACTGTGTCAGCCAGATAGCAAAACACGTTTGATTTTAAACTTACTTGACATCTTTTGGTGGCAAAAACTGTCTTCCTGTCCACATAGAATTTCAAAGGCATTAGCAGCTTTGTATGTTGCCTCTGCAGCACACACCTCCACTGTATTGAGAAGGTCACTAGATTGTTGGCATGAGAAAGAAATGCACTTTATATCCATGCCAACAAGGTCACCTATTTTCCACATTAAATGTTTCGTCCGATTTTGTATCGGTACGACAGGTGACCTGGAACTCTGAGCATTTACCGACCTGTTTTTGGTACTTGTCAAACAATTCATCAGTCAATTCTTTATGTAGAGTGCATGCCATAAAATTGAGTGCTTTCATGTGCTGGCATTTTTGAAACTGTACAGCCGAAACAGCACTGGGAGTCACCATTTTGTCTGTTTTATACCTATGCACAATATACCGTGAAATTCACACGCTGTCAAAACCGCACCGTAAAATTGAAAATTGCACCATGATTGCGCTAACATTATTATTTTTTCAATAATTTTTTGTTGTTGTTTTTGTTTTTTTCAATAAATAAAAAAAGGAGTCGATTCTTTTTTCAGAGGGTCGGTCGGGTTACAGTAAACTCGGGTTTAATTTTATTTAGCCTAAGCACATGGTCCTCTATCACCTTTGTTCGAATGATGACCCGGCATCAAATTTGACCCCGTCTTAGGAGAAATCTTCTCATATGTTGCATATAGCATACGCTTATGATCCTCTACGTACCAAGTTTGTCAGATAGCTCAGTTTAAATTACAGTACCTTGTTGTATAACCACAGATGTATAATGTATAGTGAAACGATTACCTGTCATTGTTTATATTATTGTATTGGACTGAATCAAATAACACTAAATTATCCAATCAGGATTGTATAGTAAATTCATGCTATATGTATGTTGTGTTTACAGCATAAAACAGCCGGTAGGTGGTTGATTTACACTCCTGCTTTGGTTAGCTGACCGACAACTTTTAGCAGTCCCGAATACAGCGACAAAAGGAAGAACTCACCCACCTATTTGTAAAACACTCCCCATAACTCAAAAACAAAGGGAAAGCCTTGGAAAGTGCATATTTGATAGTTAATTATTAAATTACAGTTTTTAGCTCTACTGGCCGAAGGCCAGCAGTGCTTATGGGATGCCGAGTTGTCCGTCGTCCGTCCGTCGTCCGTCCGTCCGTCCATCGTTAACTTTTGTCTCGTTAAGACGATAGGGCCTTCATTTTTCATCCGATCTTTACCAAACTTTAACAGGTTGTTAATATCAATGAAAGCTCGGATAAGTTTGAAAACCAGCCAGATCGGACCAGTAACAGCAGAGTTATGGCCCTTGATTTAGTTCAAAATGCTATATTGCTATATTTTGCCTCGTTAAGACGATAGGGCCTTTATTTTTCATCCTATCTTTACCAAACTTTACCACATTGTTAATATCAATGAAAGCTCAGACAAGTTCGAAAACCAGCCAGATCGGACCAGTAACAGCGGAGTTATGGTGCTTGATTTAGTTAAAAATGCTATATTTTGCCTCGTTAAGACGATAGGGCCTTCATTTTTGATCCTATCTTTACCAAACTTTATCACATTGTTAATATCAATGAAAGCTCGGACAAGTTCGAAAACGAGCCATATCGGACTAGTAACAGCGGAGTTATGGCCCTTGATTTAGTTAAAAATGGTATATTTTGCCTCGTTAAGACGATAGGGGCTTCATTGTTCATCCGATCTTTATCAAATTTGGTCAGATTGTTAATATCAATGAAAGCTGGGACAAGTTCGAAAAACATTCATATCGGATCATATCAGACCAGTAACAGCGGAGTTATGGCCCTTGATTTAGTTAAAAATGCTATATTTTGCCTCGTTAAGACAATAGGGGCTTCATTGTTCATCCGATCTTTACCAAACTTTATCAGATTGTTAATGTCATTGAAAGCTCAAAGAAGTTTGAAAAACAGCCAGATAGGACCAGTAACAGCGGGGTCATGGCCCTTCATTTAGTTAAAAATGCTATATTTTGCCTCGTTAAGACGATAGGGGCTTCATTGTTCATCCGATCTTTACCAAATCTTATCGGATTGTTAATATCAATAAAAGCTCGGACAAGTTCGAAAACCATTCATATCGGACCAGTAACAGCGGAATTATGGCCCTTGATTTAGTTCAAAATGCTATATTTTGCCTCGTTAATACGGTAGGGCCTTCATTTTTCATCTGATCTTTACCAAACTTTACCAGATTCTTTAGTTATGGCCCTTGATTTAGTTAAAAATCTGTTTTTTTGCCCGAAACTTTCAAAAAAACGTAAATGGCAGTCGCTCGCTTCATTGATGTTATAAGAGCCATGTTAGCCAGTGGAGCGTCCACAGGCCCTCTTGGGCCTCTTGTTTACAGGATGTAATGTGCTAATTATTTTCTGCATGTATTACAGGCATCAAGAAGATGCTGTCAGACGAGTATTACACGGATGCCTATGCACTTCATGAGGTACGTCAGCGTCTATATCTCGGATAGTTTTAATACTACCATATGTTTTCTGACCTGTATGTTTTTTCAGATGCTCCTTAACAGGAGTGGTAGAATTTAAGGCCTTTGGCCAGCAGAGCTAAAAACACTGGCCTTAAATTATTTTAGGATGACGAGTTGTACGTCATCCATCTGTTAACTTTTGCCTTGTTATCTGATCCGAACTTAAAGATTAATATCTATATAATATGTATAGGTTTATTCACCAGTTCTTAAAATACCTGTGATTTAATATGTGTAAAATGAGTTATGAGTTGGTAACTTTTAATTTGACACTCCAGTTTTTGGGTTTTGTCTGGTTGGAAGCC